>PVKA01003083.1:0-47351 GCA_004027165.1 Ctenomys sociabilis | reverse complement strand
ATTTCTGTTTTAGTTTTAGTTCTATGAACTGTAACATAACAGGATTTGGCAAAAAGAGAAACTGAAACAAGACATCAAATTATTTCTAAATTTTTAAAGGATTTCTTGTAGATGACAGATAACTAAGCAAGAAAACGCAACGGGAACATTTTGCAATACTTGTTTCAAAATGATCTGTTCAGGGTCTGTTTGCACATGGTGTTCACACTACCCTGAAATGACAGAATCCTGTGGGTTTGGGGCTTTTCAACTTTTTTTTCATAAAATATCTATTAGCATATTTACAGTAAATGACCTGCACATCTATAATATTCAATTTTTTTTGTCTTTTGTGAAAAAAATCACTTTTTTAAAATTCCCAACCACATATTTTTAATAAATTGGAAAGGCGGGTGCTCCTTCCACTAGGCCAGGGGTGTTTTGTTTTGTTTTTTTTAATTTATTCTTTGAGATAGGGTCTTACTATATAGTTCAGGTTGGACTTGAACCTTGCTTTAAATTAGACAACACTTTTTGAACTTTTTTTTTGCTTGGTGGAATCAGGGATTGAACTCAGACCCTTGCGCTTGCCGAGGAAGCAAGGGACATGGCTTACTCCACTGAGCCATCTCACCGGCCCTACTTTTTGAACTTTTTTTAACCCTAGGAATAAGAGTTGAATCAAGGGCCTTGTCACTGAGCTTTTTTTATTTTGAGACTAGGTCTGGCCAGGTCGTCCAATTTGGACCCCATCTTGCAGTCCTCCTGCCTCAGCCTCCCCAGCAGCTGCGATGACGCTCAGGAGCCGCTTCGCCTGCTCTGATAGAATGCACCAGCCAGTTCCTTTCAGCTCAGTTTTCCTTTCCTCTGACTATGCTAGCATAGTAACAGATGGGGAGGGAGGCCCGCAAAGGACCTTTCTACACACAGGCCTCTTACTGACCCTTCACAAGAGGAAGCTTCCCGCCAGCCAGCCATGGAGAAGGAGTCCTTTTGCCCCACAGCCTCTCCAGCTTTGTCATTTCGTTGATTTTGTTATGACAGCCGCTCCTTCTGGAGTTGAGATAGTGTTTCAGTTTGCATTTCTCCAGGGCCCTGGAGCATTTTTTCATGTATTTATTTGCCTCTTGCGTTTCTTCCTCTGCGAAGTGTGCGTTCGTCTCAGATGACCGTTTTTGGATTGGGACTTGACATTTGGGGGGCTGAAGTTTTTTTAGTTCTTTATATAATTTAGAGAGAAGTCCTTTGAGTGGCTGTTGGTTACCACTTTTTCCCAATTTGTGGGTTGTGTTTTCATTCTGTTGGTGATTTCTTTTGACATGGGGAAATGAGGAGACTCTTTAAAGAACTAGGATTAGAACCCAGCTGCTCCCCTTCTGGGTATTTTTCCAAAAGAAATGAAAGCATTGTACCTAATCAATATCTGTGCACCTGTGTTTATAGCAGCGCAGGTTGTCATAGCTAAATCTTGGGAGCAACCCAGCTGACCATCAACTGAGGAATGGGTAGGAGAGACGTGGTATTTTTATACAATCGAGTGTTACTCCACGATGAAGAAAAATCAACTTGAGCCGGGCACGGTGGCGCGTGCCTGTAATCCCAGCACTCAGGAGGCTGAGGCAGGAGGATTGTTGTGAGTTCGAGACCAGCCTGAGCTACAAAGTTAGTTTAAGGCCAGCCTGAACTGCATAGTGAGACCCTGTCTCAAAAAGACAAAAAAAAAAAAAAAAGAAAAGAAAAAGAAAGAAAAGAAAAAAGAAAAATCAACTTGAGGCAAGAGTAAGAACCTGGGAGAATAAATAAAACCTACAAAGTATGATAAACATACTAGACTGGAAAGAAATTGAATTTAAGGAATAAATAATGGAGATGTGCAGAGGAGAAAAGAGGAAAAAGGGGGGAGGAATCATGGAAGTATGAGCACAGGATAGCTGAGACGACTGTACTACTAATTCTATCAGTATTTTTAAGGTAGCAGTTAGTGCTTAAAATTTTTATTTTGACCAAGTTTCTATGGTGCCGTCTGTACTCTGAGCAGCTACACTGAGCACAGCGGCGTGCAGTGTACCATCCACAGCTGAGTACATTTCGTCCTTTTTAAAAAATGTGTATTGTCTCTAGAGCGTTATCTATTCTTTCTATACTCTCTTTAAATTAAATTTAAAAATAAAGAAAAATAACAAGGAAAACGATTAAAGCTTATTGCAAAGAGGAATCTACGTTTGAGCTGCCTGATGGGTCTGCGCGCCTCCTTCCGGGAAGCTGACCAGCACATTAGGCGGTAACAATCTGGAATAGCACAAGCATTGCCAATTTTTTATGCTTGTTTAGAAATTCTGCACCATTTTTATTGTTTTATGTTGTTTTGTTATTGTCTTTATTCTTGTTTTTATATTTTTCCTCTTTAAAATAAAAAATAAAATAAAAATCGAGGGGGAAGCCTGCCGGGCTCTCCTTCGACCCGCCCCGCCTTCCTCTCTCCACGTGGGGGACAGGAAGAGCTCGGCCCGGAAAGTCCGCGGGGCCGGGCAGGAGAGAGCGCTGACTCGGCTTCGCTCGCCACGGCCTGGCGCGCCCAGGCGCGGGGTGAGGCATCCTCTGCCGCGTCTACGCCGTGGGCTGGGGACCTGCACTGTACTCGGCTGTCCGCGGGAACACGGGCCGAGAGCCGGCGGGCCGCGCAGGTGGAGGGCGCCGGGCCCGGGCTGCAGGCGCAGGCGGCGGGTGAGTGCGGGGCAGAGGGCGGCCCGGAGCGGCGCGGGAACCGGAGACGGCAGCGCCGGCTCCACCGCCCGCCCCGGTCGGGAGTGGGCGCGCGCCCGTGACCGCTGGGGAGGCTGAGGCAGGAGGGTCGCAAGTTCAATCTCAGCCGGAGCAATTTTGCAAATTAGCGAGATCCAGCCTCAAAATAAAATACATAAATAAGTAAAATCAAAGGGGACGAGGGACTGCCGGAGCTCGGCGCCCGGCCCTGGACTGGGGCTTCCGTGCCCTATCTCGGGATCCCGGGCTTCTGGCGCAGTTACAACCGCAGGCAACCGCCCACGGCTTAGCGCAGGGCCGTCAGCGGGGTGCAGGGGCCAGGAGAGAGAAGGAAGGGAGACGGCCCGAGGGAGGGAGGAGGCGGAGGCGGTCCGTAGACCACGCGCGTGAAATCCGATCGTGCGTTTGCGCGGCACCGGGAGTGCTTTCCAGCCCCGCATGCGGAACGTCGGGGCGCCCGGTCCCCAGCTCCGAGGGCCCTGCCGTCTGGCGGGGCACGTGCGGTCGGGAGAAACCAGGAGGCCCTCGAGCCCGCGCATGCCGCCTCGCACGTCCTGCACGGCGTGTCCACTCTCGGCCCAGAGCAACCCCTGCGCCCGGCGGCCGCGCTGAGCTCACCCGTCCCTGTGTAGCCCGGGCTGACATCCAACTCCCAGCAGCACTCCTGCCTCAGCCTCCAGGGTGCTGGGCTCACAGGCGGCTGCCACGCCTGCGGTTCCTTTGCACGTCGCAGCAGGGGCCGAGCTCCGGCTTTATCCTGAGCACTTCCCAAGCGAGTGTGACCCAACTCCTCTGTGAATCCTGGGACACAGACGCTTTTCACAGGGGCCAAAACTCAGGCTGCAGCAGTGATTTGTCATAGCCACGAAGCAATTTCTTTTTCTTTCTTTCTTTTTTTTTTTATTTGGCAGAAGCAGGGATTGAACTCAGGCCTTTGTACTTGCCAGGGAAGCGCTTATTGTACTGAGCCATCGCCCCAGAATTTTCTTACTTTTTGTGTATTTTTAGGAGTTCCTGTTTGCAGTGCGTAATGACTTCAGTCCTTCTGGGACAGCGTAAGCGGGGTCAGTGAGCTCCTGGTCAGGGTCCTCTGCCCGTTTTTCTCCTGTAATTTTTACCTTTCTCTCCATCTCTTGATCCGACTTATTTTCTTTCTTTCTTTCTTTCTTTCTTTCTTTCTTTCTTTCTTTCTTTCTTTCTTCTTTCTTTCTTTCTTTCTTTCTTTCTTTCTTTCTTTCTTTCTTTCTTTAATATATTTGGTACAGGCTCAGATCTGAGCTACGTAGTGATCCTCCTTTTTCAGCCTCCCAGCCCTGGGATTACAGGGGTGCTCCACCATACCCAATCTCCGTGGCTCAGAGTGCCGGGGGCAGGGCCAGCTTGGCAAGTGGCGCTTGGGATGGAACCCCAGTCTCTGAGCTTCCTAAGCAGGCACTTAGCACGCTGAGCTATTTCACCAGCCCTTCTTGATCCGATTTCTATCTGAAAAAGACCGCCCTGCTTCGTCTCTTCTGCTTTGCTCCTTATTTACGCTCTGGGTTTCTCATCCAAGATAAACTACGTGCCGGGCGTGGTGGCGCATGCCTGTAATCCCAGCACTAGGGAGGCTGAGGCAGGAGGATTGTTGTGAGTTCGAGACCAGCCTGAGCTACAAAGTGAGCTTAAGGCCAGCCTGAACTGCACAGTGAGACCCTGTCTCAAAAAAAAGACAAAAAAAAAAAAAAAAGATATTTAATTTATTTCACTTAACATCACGATCTCCAAATGCATCCGTTCTCATACAGAGGACTCAAGCTTATCCTTCTTTATGACAGTGTAGTACTCCATTGTGTGTAATCCCACACGTTCTTTCTCCATTCCTGATAGACACACAGGCAGCTTCCACAGTTTAGCTGTGCTGCGATAAACAGGCATGCATGGATCCCTGTGACGTGGCATCTGAACTCTTTGGGGAAGATGTGAAAGGGGAGTGGGATTTCTAGTTTTGGCTTCGGAGGACTCCACGTGGCTTCCACCCGGGCTGCCTGGCTTCTGCTCCCGCCAGCCGTGGAGCGGGCTCCCTTTCTCTCCGCATCCTCCCCAGCACTTACAATGACTGATTTCTTTCTCTTTTTTCTGTCTTTCTTTTTTCTGCAGAACGGGGGATTGAACTCAGGTCCTTGCGCTTGCCTGGGAAGCATTTATTCCCCTGAGCCATCTCCCAGGCCCCAATGACTGGGTTTCTTGACGCTGGCCATTCTCCCTAGTGGGCCGGGATCTCAGCGTTGTTGTTTGCCCTTCTCTAGTGGCCAGCGAGGCTGAATGTGTCTTCACGTGTTTATCGGCCACCAGAAGCTCCTGAGCAGCACCCGTGCGTTTCAGTTGCCCATGCTGTGATTAGGGCTTACATTTTCTGGGCGTACTTTTCGAGCTCTTTGTGTGTTCTAGAAGTCAGTCCTTGGGGCAGGAGCAGCTGCAGGGCGGCCCCTCCCTCGGCTGTTTTGCTGTGCAGAAGCTTTTCAGCGCACCACACCCTGTGCTGGTTCTCCGTGGCATCCTTGTGCCACAAGGTCCTGTTCTGGAAGCCCATGCCTGCCTGTTGTCTTGCAGCAGGCTAAGTGGTTCTGTTCTAGTGCTTAGATCTTTGACCCGTTTGGATTATACCTTAGTGCATGGTGAGAGACATGGGTCTAACTCTAGCCTCCAGCCTGTGGACAGCCTGTGGACAACCAGATGCTGACCCATCAATTAAAGAAGTTCTCTTCCTCCAGCGGAAGTGTTTGGCTCCTTTATCAAAGACAAGGTGGCTGAAAACTGGGTGTGGTGGCCCTCACCTATAATCCCAGCACTCGGGAGGCTGAGTCAGGAGGATCTCTGTGAGGTCAAGACCAGCCTGGGGGCTACAGAAGTGAGCACAAGGCCAGTCCAAACTGCATAGCGAGACCCTGTCTCAAAGAGAAGAAAGAAAAGAAGAGAAGACCAAGTGGCTGGGTGTGCCTGCGTCCTCACTTCTGGTCATCAGTCTTCCAGTCCGCTTGGGGCTTTGATCACTGGAGACTTGTGGTGGAACTCAAGGAGGGACAGTGGTGCCCTCTGTCCTTGTCGTCCAGCACTGCTTTTGCTCCTTGGGTCTCCTGGTTCCATGGGAATTTTAGGATCGTTTTCTCTAGATCTCTGAGGAATGCTGTGGATATTTTGACCGGGATTGCAAGAAATCTGTGTGTCGGTTTTAGGAGTATGGCCATCTGGATTAAGGTGGTTTGCCTGTCCCAGAGCAGTGGTATCCTGGCATTCCACAGGGTGAGCTCATTGGGAAGGAGGGGATAAGTCTAAGCATCCTTGTTTGGCTTCAGTGTGTGTGTGTGTGTGTGTGTGTGTGTGTGTGTGTGTGTGTGTGTATGTGCGCGTGTGCACATGAGTGTGCATTGTGTGGGTGCGCGTGTGTGCTGCACGTGTGCCCGGGCGGTGTGCTGCATGTGTGCCCAGCCGGCAGGCAAACACACCTGTGAGCAGAAGAGGCCATCGCCCGCCCGCCGCGGGGGCGCTGCTGGCAGCTGCTGGGCACGTTGGTAAGATGCAAGCTTGGTGCACTTGGCAGCGGTGGTTGGTGGGCCGGCAGCTGTGTGTGGGCGCCGGCTCCCTCTGGAGGTGCCCGCCGCCTCCACGCCTCGCGCTGCACGCACGTCCCCACGTAGTTTATTTTCTCACCTGTTTGCCGCCCACACTCCTGGTGTGGACTCGGCCCAGGGCGGCTTCCCTCACCCCTTCTTCAAGCCTCCCCTGCCCATGTTTGGCTCCTTTCCTCTTTAAGAAAGACCAGCTCCCCACCCCTGCTCTCCAGCCTTTGCTTTGCCCCTCATTTACGCTCTGGGGTTCTCATCCAAGAGGAACCACGCGATACTTAGCTCGTGTGTCTGATGTAGTTCACTCAGCATCATGGCCCAAGGCGCAGCCGTCTTCCTACAGGTGACTCCAGTTTATCTTCTTCATGGTACAATAGTGCTCCTCTGTTAGGGTCAGGGGGACAGCTCGGTGGTGTACGTGCCTGGTGCCACACACACAAAAGGAAGAATAGTGCTGCACTGTGGGTAAACAACACATTTTCTTTATCATCTACCTGTTGATGGACACACAGGCCATCCCCCGCTGCAGCCATTGTGGTGTGATGGATCCCTGTAATTTGATATCCTTAACTCTTTGGGGAAAATGCCTAAAAGGGGAGCAGCTGAGTGGAGCAGAATTTCTAATTTCGGCTTGGAGAACTGTCCACAACTTTCCATCGGGGCTGCTCTGGTTTATGCTCCCACCAGCCGTGGAGCAGGCCTCTCTTCTCCCCGCACCCTCCACAGCACTTGGTATGACTGCATTTCTTGATGGTGGCCATTCTTCCCAGGGCAAGCCGGGATCTTGGTGTTTTCAGAGGCATTTCTGTAGTGTTCATGGGCGCTGACCATTTCTTCGTGTGTCCTTGGGTCATTTGTACTTTGTCTGAGGACTGTTTGTTCTTCATGGCTGCCTAATTTTTATTGAGTCTTTTATTTTGGAGGGAGGTTTATTTTTTGTTTTTGGTGCCGAGCACCGAAACCAGGGCTTCCAGCTTGCCAGGCAAGCATTCTACTGCTGAGCCAAATCCCCAACCCTGGGCCTCTTATTTGGGGATTCTAATTCTTTTGACTTTCTCATGTGTTCCAGACACAGTGCTCTGAGGAATCACTGCTAACCACCTCCATTCTGCAGGCTCTTTTCACTCTGTTAATTGTTTCTTTTGCTGTGCAGAAGCTTTTCAATTCGATGCGATCCTGTTTGTTAATTCTTAGGACTATTTGCAGGGCCACACAGACTCTGTTCAATAAAATCCTTCGCTTACACCTGTGACTTCAAGAGCTTTATCTCCCAGCAGATTAAATGATTCGGCTGGAACATTTCACTCTTCGATTTGTTCTGATTTAGCTCAGTGCACAGCGAGCAATGTGACCCAGACTTGCTCTTCTGCCTGCGACAGCCAGTGCTCCGAGCACTTTTGCTGGAGACTGTCACCGTCGCTCCTCCAGGGCATGCTTTTGGACCCTGTGTCACAGCCCAAATAGCTGCATGAAGTCACAAACTTTCAGAAAAGAAATGCGTTGCTGGCCTGCGGGAATGAGAGTTATCTTGGGGGGCCACGGGCTGCGCCTGTGCCCCTGACGTGCCCTGGGGACAGCTTGGTCTCTGCAGCAGAGCCGAGGCTCACTGGCTGGTTCTCTCACTCAACGCCACACATTTCTCTGAATTTAACGTGGTGCCAGCGGCCAAGCTTGGCCGCACATGCCTGTCATCCTGGCACTTGGGAGGCTGAGGCAGGAGGATCGATGCAAGTTCATAGCCGGCCTGGGCTACAGAGCAAAGTATTGTGGAGGTGCAGGTGCTTCTGCCCCCTGTTCCAGAAGAGATGTCCAGGAAGAAAGCGGGCCCCGGCTCTTCTCCCTGCAGAAGGGGAAGTGGGACGGAAGGTGGCTGTGGCCTGCGCCTCCTGCCTGAGTCTCTCTGCCAGCCCCTCCCTCCAGCCTGGGCTGTCCCAGGAAACCTTCCCATCCCCAGCAGCGATGAGTATGACACAGCACGCACTTTGACCCTGTGATTCAGGATAGAACTGTCATTTTGATAGGGGCCTCGCGGATGGGTGGAGGGAAGGGGTTCATTGTTGACAGCAGGTTTCATTTTATTGGAAGGAACCTCGTTTACTTGAAGGTCTCGGGGTATCTGAGGTTCCCATAAATGCTGACAGTTTCGAGCTGGTATTCAGAGGAAATCAGTAAGTGTGTCTCAGAGTCACACTGTGTCCCTAATTCACAAGCATTATGCTAAACGCTGTGCGTAGTGCGGTGCATTTACTGTGTGTGCTGTCGGTCTCAACCTGTGTAGCTGTAGGGCCTATAAAGACAGAAGTGTGTGCTTTGGGTGTGCATCCACTCGTCACTTGTTAGGTGACCCATGAAACGCTCTTACCTTCGGGGACTGCCCAAGCCGCACGGCTGCCGATCGCTGAAAACCCCCAGCCAAGGGCTGCTGCAGATCCTTGCAGTTCCTGTTTCCCTCCTTCATGTCCTCCTGCAGTGTGTTCATGTTCCATCCGTGGTCTTCTCTGAGTTAGAGGAGCCCACATTTGAAGGTGGCAACCACTGTCTTTCTGGAAGGGTGGAAGAGTCCCGCCCCAGGGCATGAGAATCAGGTTGCCACACCAAGAACAGGCTAGACATTTGGACATTTATTTAGTAAGTTTTAGGGGCATTCCTGAAGCAACCAAGACCCGTGGAAGCAGTGAGCATGGGACCTGAGTCCCAGGTTAGACAGAACCTTGACTACGACCAGGTGGTGTGGGGAGCCCGGCAGCTCCCCCCCCCACACCTTTTTTTTTGAGACAGAGGCTCACTATGTAACCCAGCCTAGCTCAAATTCATGGCCATCCTCCTGCCTCAGCCTCCACATGAGGGGATTACAGGTGTGTTCTCCAAGTTCTCTCTCTGTCCCTGCCTCTCTGTCTCTCTCTCTCTCTCCCCACCCCACCTACTCTGGTTTCTCCTGCTCCTCTTCTCTCTCACATCCTCATCTGTGACTGGATTCGCCAGTGTCTGTCCCCGAGCTGCCATCCTGGGAGAGCCCGCGTCCTGCTCTGATCCTCTATGGAATGAGGGCTCTGCCGCTCCTCTTTCCTGCTGTGTCCTCAGTGGCTGGGACTGGCGCAAATCCCTCTCTTTTGCTCCTCCTGTCCTCTCCTGTGTTCTCATGCAGAGGTCTTGTGGGAAATCAAGCAAAGCCTGTGGGGCGAGACCCTTCTCAGCACATCACAATGAAAGTAAGGACACAGGGAGTAGAGGTCTCAACCCCACTAGGAGGCTGACACAGGAGGGTCACATGCTTCGGTCCAGCCTGAGCAACTTAGCAGCTTAACAAGAGCCAGGCTCAATTTTTTTAAAATAGCAAAGGATGAGGGATATAGCTCAGTACAAAGGCTGTGGGCTCAATGCGCTGCCCTTCATAAAGAAAAGAAGGGTTGGAAAGGGGGGCACAGCTGCGGCCATCCATGGAAGGGTACCCGAGGCCATGCGGGGAATCAAAGGGCAGCAGCTGGCGGGGACATGGAGCACAGTGTCCTGGGAGAGGGCAGTGCTGAGCGGGCAGCGGGGTGGGAGGCCGCAGGCTGGGCCTGGCGTGACAAGGACCAGGTTTGACTCAGCAGCCCCTGGAGGGCTCACCTGGTGCAGCCACAGGCATTTCTGAGGGACACATGGGCTCAGAGTGTCCCAACCAGTTCCAAAGGGCACCACAGGGTCCCAAGGTGTATGCCCCCAATTCACCTCAGACCCTCATGCTTAAGGAGTAGCACAGGGAGGCTGCTCCTTGGGGTGATCAGGGCTTGGGGTAGCACTCACAGACAGGTAGTGCCCTCCCAGGAGGGTCCCTTCCTGAGGTGGACCAGTAGCATCTGTCCCTTGCCTTGTACCTCAGCCCCCCAGCACAGATTTGGAGCCCAAGGCTATGGGACAGGTCCAGCCGCCCAGATGGGACAGACGGGGCCAGGTTCCTTCTCTAGCCCTGCCAACCCTGAACACCTTCACTAAGGTGATCAGTGGCCTCTGATGCTAGCTGACCAGCCCTAAAGGTATAGATACCACTGAGCATGGTGGCACACACCTGTAATCCCAGCACTTGGGAGGCTGAGGCAGATGGGCGGTTGTGAGTTCAAGACCATCCAGGCCTACATGGTGAGCTCAAGGCCAGTCTGAACTGCACAGGGAGACCCTGTCTCAAAAAAAGACAAAAACAGATAAATAGAAGTGCATTCATTGAAAAGGAACATCCCAGTGCAGAAGCCCCACGCGGCTTACGAGTACCTGTGGCTTGGGCTTCAGTGCTGCCCCAGTGGCGTCTCTAACACAACGCATTTGTCTTCTTTTCCAAGGGACAGCACAGAGCCGTGGCCCCCGCCTTCTGTTCATGGCACGGGCTGCGAGAAGCTGCTCGCTGGCAACTGTGTTTATAACCCTGTGGCTGCTGATCAAGGCTCACATAGGTGAGCTATTTCTGTCCCCCAGTCTGTGAGCAGGTCTGTGGTTCATGTTCTGAGTCGTGGGTGCACAGCGCTTGGGGGTGACCACCCGGGAGGCTTCACTGTGGACAGCTTCGGTCCCTGGATTGAGCCCTGTGACTCTTATGTCTGCAATGGTCTCTTGTTTCTTTTGTTCTAACAGTCCTTAATGCTACTGAGATCACCCTGAACTGTCCATTTATGAGACACAAACATATTTTTGAATAAAACAAACTCCAGAGGGAAGGATGCCAGTGGTCTGCCTTTTGAATAAGGGCTTAATATGGGAAAAGACGGAAAATAGAAAAACCAGACTATGGCAGAGTGACACCCATCGCTGCCTTCAACATCAGCTACACACAAGGCAACCATTTATTTGTTTGTTTGTTTATTGAGACAAGGTCTTGCTCTATGGCCAAGGCAGGCCTTGAACTCACGGCAGTCTTGTTGCCTCTGCCTCCCAGGTCTGGGATAGCAGCCTTGCACCCACTCACAGAGCACACCAGCTTCCCAACGTTTCCCATGCTGTAAAATGATGCTGTAGGAGCCACGTGGCTCCTACCCTGGCACAGCAAGAGAAAGAACTGTTCCTGAACACCCTTGGGGCCTCGCCCCCTTCCCCACACAGCATGTGGACGCAGGCGGTTCCTCTTGCGAGGCCGGCTTTTCTTGAGTCTTCCCCCGACCCGCTACCCCTCGCTCCTGTTCAGGGCTGTGACCATGGCATTGCTGGACTGAGAGGACCGGCGGCTTCGGCGCGGTGGCCAGCTGGCCGCCCCGTCCCACCTCTCCTCTGGGGGCCCAGGGGGGTGGGCGTCTCAGCCCCTGAGCCTGCCCCTGTGCCTCCCTGCAGAAGTGTGCAAGCTTGGCGACGTCACCGTGACCCCGGCCCACGTGGTGCCCATCGGCTCGGCCGTGAACATCTCCTGTGCTCTGAAGCCGGGGCAGCGCTGCCAGCCCCGCCCCCTCCGCCCCAGCCAGCTGACCCTCTACAAGTACAACGAGACAGGCGCAGGCGAGACAGTCGCCTCCGAGCGTGGCCGGGCCCTCAGCACCCACTTCTCGGACCTGCCCCCGGGGAAAACCCTGTTTGTCTGCAAGCTGGCCTGCGCAGGAGGCACCCCGGTCCGGGTGTGCGGCGCTGAGGTCTCCGTGGGCGGTGAGCTCGCTTCCTGTGCCCCTGACCCCGACTGGCTCTGCTTCTGTCCTCAGTAGGAGGAAATCCACCCTGGGAAGGAGAAGCCCTTCTTCTCCCACCACAGGAAGTATTTTCTCTTGATAGAACTGAGTCATCCTAATCAGGGAATCCAGAAGTCAATACAATAGGGGCTGGATTTGTAGGAGCTTCTTCCCGCTGCTCCCCCTGCTCCCCCTCTTCCCCCTGCTCCTCTTCTTTCTCTTCCTCTCCTTCCCTCTCAAAGATGTTTACCGTGTCTCTGAACATCATTAACAAGAGGATGGATTGGTGCAAGTCACTTGGGGACATCCTCCAAAAAAGCAGATGAAAATTCAATGGTAGAGACAAAGAGCCCAACTGTCTTGGCCACTCAGCTTTTCCACCGAGGGCAAGTAGCTGCTGGGATGGCATAGGCCTGTAATCCCAGCTCTCTGAAGACTGAGGCAGGAGGACTGTCAGGAACGCAAGGCCAGCCTGGGCTCCGTAGTGAATTCAAGGGCAGCCTGCCCTGTTTGGCGAGAGCCTGCTTCAAGAAAAGACAAGAAAGGGGCCAGGGAGATGACTCAGTGGAATAAGCGCTTCCCTGGCAAGCGCAAGGGCTTGAATTCAATCCCTGCTTCCGCAAAAAAAAAAAAAAAAAAAAAGAAAGACCGTGGGCTTTGACTCCCAGCCTGGCCACAAAAGCCTGAATCCCCTGAGCCTCAGTTCCTCCATCTGTGTAAGGATGGCACCAGTGCTGCACCAGGAGCGATGACGCCCGACCTTGTATGCAAAAATCCAGACTCAGTGCCACCCAGCATGGGCACTGGATGGGACTGCAAGGCTGCGCCCAGCCAGGGGCACCACGAGGGCGGTGTGGGCAGAGGCCAGGTTAGCTCTCACCAGCAGCCCTGCCATGCCCACCCCCAGCATGGCCTGTCTCTCTGTAGCCCTCACCTCACCAGGCCAAGAGGACTCCCCTGCATGCGACGCCACCCCAGGTGCCCACAGCAGCCAGCACTTTCTGCCCCAGGAGTCCACACTGCAGAGACTGGGGTGGTGCCCACACATCAGTGCAGCTGCACAGTGAGCAGGGTCCGCGGCTTGGAGAAGGAGGATTGGGTGGAAGCAGAGCCTTATTCTGAGCATGTCGAGTCATTCCAAGACCAGACACAGTGAATCTTGGTTTCATGCAGCGCACCTTAGCGGAGGAAGGGAGGGAGGGAGCTGTGCGGTGCCCCACGCTTTCCCAGCAGCCTGGCTTCCTGGGGCCGGCAGCTGTGTACCCTCCCTTCCGGCTCCCTCTTGGACTGCCACCATCTCTTCCAGGTCATGCAGAAGTCACCCAACCGAAACAGTCCATGCTGAGCTTAACAGGGGAGGCAGGCAATCCCCCAGTGCTTAAGGAAATCCAGGCAGTAAGTGACAGGCCGGAATTTGCACCTGTCTGCTTTCAGTACAGTGTGAGCTTCGACCGTCAAGATTTCTGAAGGCTAAGACTTTGTTTCCCGTGATGAGTAGGGTTTTAAAGCCAGTGACGCCACCACCGCTAACTGTGTCTTTGGTCCTATGCTGTTTCAATTGTGGATCTTTTCTTTCTTTCTTTCTTTCTTTCTTTCTTTCTTTCTTTCTTTCTTTCTTTCTTTCTTTCTTTCACATATTTAGTACAAGGTCTCACTCCGTAGATCTGACTCACAGCAATCCTCCTATTTTCAGCCTCTCAAGCGCTGGGATTACAGGCGCCTTTCACCATGCCCAGTGTGTTTCTCAGCACTCCCTGAGGAGTCTGGCACAGCAGACTGGGGTTTGAACCCTGGTCCCAGTGCCTGCTTAGACAGGAAGTTTAGTCCACTGGCCCTAATTATTGGTCTTCTGATGTCTCTTTACCCTTGAGAAGCTTGATGTTGGGTGTCCCCTGGGACAGATACCTTTGGCAAAGCCAGACTGGGAGACACTGGGTCTCGGAGTCCCCTGAGCTCCCACGGAGTAGGCTGAGCTGGTGGGAGGAAGCCCTGTTCTCTCCAGTGGGTGACTGGGTAGGTAAATGTGGGCACCAACCTGCCCTGGATGCCTGGGCACTGCTGCTCTCTTTCCTGTCCACATCAGGGTCCTGAGGGGCTCGGGCATGGAGGGTGGGCAGAGCGCACAGATTTGCCATTTCTGTGCAAGGTAAAGCCCGTGATGTTGACCGGAGCACAAATCAAGAATAGAAAAGTTCAGACTTGTGAGAAAAAAGAATTCCTTCTGGATGCTGAGGATGGTGGCCCCAGAACAAGCCCTGAGGATTGGGTGGGAGGCAGCCTCTCGGGGGGGGGGGGGTGACCACACTGCAGAGAGAGGCTCCCCCAGTGGGTGGGTGCACCTGGGGCGCTACAGGCGCTGAGCAGAGACTCACACGGTGGCCTGGGCCTTTTGAGTTACATTAATAATTAGGGAACAGCAAATGGAAGAACAGCCATTAACTCCAAGAAAAAGTCACGCAGAACAGAAAGCATGGCATAGTGTGAGCCAGCCATGGGTGGTGCGTGTACGCGTAACAGTGTGCGTGTCTACGTCTACACGGGTATCTGCATGTTTGTACACTGAACATGTCTATACATGTATGCACAGCTACTCTGTGCTTATACATACACTGTGCATATGCATAAGTGTACTTAGACATGAGGAAAAGTGTTAAGAAAAGGAAGAGTTTACTATCTTTTTTCTTTTCTTTTTTTTGTTTTTGTCTTTTTTTTTTTTTTTTTTTTTTTTTTTTTTTTTTTTTTTTTTTTTTTTTTTTTTTTTTTTTTTTTTTTTTTTTTTTTTTTTTTTTTTGGCGGAACCGGGGATTGAACTCAGACCCTTGTTCTTGCCAGGCAAGCACTTATTCTACTGAGCTGTCTTCCCAGCCCTTGTTGTTGTCTTTTTGAGACAGAGTCTCTCTATGCAGCTCAGGCTGGCCTCGAGCTCACTTTGTACTGTACGCTGGCCTTAAACATGGAATGATCTCCCTGCCTCAGCCTCCTGAGAGCTGCGAGGTAGGTGCCACTACATCTAGCCAAGAGTTTACTATTCTGTTACCTAAAACTGTGTGGACTCTATTTTTTGCTTGTTTTATAGATCACAGTGCAACTCTGAGATATTCTTTTCTCCAAGATCATTACTGGGCTTGTGTCTATGGTGGCCTTCAAGGGACAAGAAAAAATAATCTGTTCAATCAGGCACATGAGGGGACAGATCTGGATTTCAGCAGGATACTTGTTTACTTCTACCACAGGGGACAGTGGTAGTGGGGTGAAATGGGGCACCTGAGTCCCAGAGCATTTCCTGTGGCTATGGGAAAGTCCTCACACATGGACTGGCCTCTCTGTAGCAGCGACTTCCTTTGCAGACCTCGTCATGCAGGGCCCACCTCTGCCCTGGACCCTTTGCTGCCCAGGTGCCAGCCCACGGGAGCCCCGTAGCTCTGTCCAGAAAGGATTCGTCTGGAAGCCTCCAAGTGGGCTCCAAGCGATGCAGTGACTTCCGCAGAAGTCAGATGCAGACGGTGCCTTCGGGAGGTGGCGGTCAGGGTGTGGTCAGTGGAGGCCGAGGCCCCCACAGCACCTGACGTGGGGCTGGCCGCACACTCATGAGGTCTTCACCTGAGCTGTTCATGAGACGGGAGATGCAGTGGAAGAGGACCAGGCGTGCCTGTGGCCGACCTCAGCTGGAGCCGCAGTCTGAGGCCAGAGAGCTCAGCCCTCTTGGCCTCCATCCCTGTTGGTGCAGCCAGGGTCGTGACAGTGTCTCAAAGAGCTGCACCCAGCGCACACAGCACTGGCTCTGTGTTCAGAAAGTATTTGATCATAAATTAGTGTCTGGGCAGAAAATCTGAATTTAGCAGAATCTGGCTACAGCTGGCGTTGGAAGGCTCAGGGAGGGGTAGCGTGACCAGCATGCTGGCAAATAACAGCAGCTCACTGAGGCAGCCCTGTCCTCCGATAGCCGCGCCAGAGCCACCCGGAAACGTGTCCTGTGTGCAGGAGGGGCAGCATGGAACTGTGGCCTGCTCCTGGGACCCTGGCCGCACAACTCACCTGTACAACCGCTACGTGCTGCGGTGAGTGCCAGGCGGGGACTGTGCAGCTGCCGCTGGGCTAGGGCAGCACCCCGCAGATGGGCGCAGTGGGGGGGGGGGATCCCAGGAGATGCAGCAGCGGCCGCTGCAGCTTGCAGAGAGAAAGCAGGATGGGGAACGGCTCACAAACAGCTGTCTGTTACAGGCTAGAAGGGCCGAAAAATTTCACTTGGCAGAAGCATTGCAGTAATAATTATTGTCGTCACTTGGACCTCGGAATCAACCTCACCTGGGAGCAGCTGGAATCCAGGTTCACAGCCCAGGTCACTGTCACCAACCACCTGGGGCGAGTGTCGTCAGCTCCGTCCACATTCACCCTCCTGGACATAGGTGCGTCTCATCAGCCCTCCAGCTAGGGAGGAGTATTCCCGAAATCGCTCACAGCTTCCGTCCACAGCTAGTCTGAGAGCACAGGGGCTGCCAGAAGGTGGCCCGAGCAGGGACCGAAGGCGTGAGTCACTGCTGTGGGGGCACGGGGCTCCCAGAGCCCTGGGGATGGCCCTGCCCATCGGTGCGCACCTTCAGCCTCCCACTGAGGCTGAAGGGATGCGGGCTCCAACCGCTGCACAGGTGGCCTGGCCAAGCGGGGCCCTGCACACGGCTCAGGAGCTGGGTGAGGCCCTGTGGTAACGCCCTTCCCCCACGGCTTCTCCTCAGTGGTGTGAGAGCCTGCTGGACTAAGGTGCAGGGGACAGGCAGTGCAATGAGCGGGTCCTTGCTCTGAGAATACTTACTGCCTCCCAGCCCTCCCAGCATATCCACGCTAATCCGAGGTGGGAACAGAATGTACTGTGAATGCTTAAATTTCTAAAAATATATTGCGGTAAAACACACACTGCCAAGGGTCCCCTCAGATCCTTCCCCCACCTCCAACATGCTTGTTCCATCATCCTGGCTACTTCTTGCAGCAACTCTGCAGTGCTCTCTCCTGAGGGTCTGTACAAGGTATGATCAAATATATGGTGACCGCACCAACAGGGCCGTCCAGCAGAAAGGCAGCTTGTACAGACCAACAGTGCCCTTGTCCACCTTATTGGTTGGAAATGGCACTGTGTGACTGCCAGCTCCTCCCCACGGTCAGAGTGATCAGGAAAGGGACATGTTCTGAATGGGCTCTGGACATCAGGACGGCACAGCCAAAGACCCTCAGGAAGGGCCAGCAAGCTAGCTCAGCAGACTAAGCACCTGCGGTGGCAAACACAGGGACTAGGGTTCAAACCTTGGTCCTGCATGCTGCATCAGCCCTGCCCCCAGGGCACACGGAGCTGGCCACTGAGACCTGGTGCAGTGTCGCGTGCCTGGAATCAGAGCGCTGGCAGGGGGGCTGAAAACAGGAGGATCGCTGAGAGTCTGAGCTGCATAGTGAGACCTTCTACCAAAAAGATAAATGGAAATAAAGACCCTCAGAGGAGAGAGGACACCAGAGCTGCCACAGATTTGGAGAGGGATTCAGAGTGATATCTTTGACTGACAATTTTTTTAATATAAGCATTCCCTGGACCTTCGGGCCCCGCCTTGAATCTCCATCCCCACTCAGCAGCCCGATGTGGTCCTTCCACACATCCTGCCCCTGCACCTCTGGCTCTGTGGTCAGAGTCTGGAGTGGACCCAGGCTTGAGCGCTGAGGGTGGGTGAGGCCGAAGCCAGGGCAGCTCCTGGCAGCACAGCCTGACGCGCCTGACTCTTTGTCCCCATTCCTAGCAAAGCCGCTTCCTCCGCGTGACGTCCAAGTCCAGTTCCAGAATGGCTCTGTCAGCCGCTGCAGCCTGCACTGGAGAGATGAGGCCTGGGTGTTGCTGAGCCGGCTCCGGTACCGGCCCCAGGGCAGTGCGGCCTGGAGGACGGTGAGGACCGCAGGGAAGGGGACCGGGGACCCAGGCGCTGCCATGACTTCTGCCTGTCCTATGCTCAGCGTAGGCCGGACACCGTGACACACGCCTGTGATCCCAGCGCTCAGGAGGCTGAAGCAGGAGGACTGCTGTGATTTGAGGCCAGCCTGGGCTACATAATGAGACTCAGATTCAAAAACTAAACCAAACCAAACAAAAAAGAATAGCTGGCTTGAAAGTAGACGCCTGGGATTTATTAAGCCGTCAGGAATGACTCTGGTCATTAAGAAATGTCTTCATCCCTGATGGTGACAATTTTTAATCCATAGGCTTTTATAAACCACACTTTCTTCCTTTTTTTAATTTAGGGCAGGGTCTACAGGGTCTCACTACACAGACGGGACTCATAGTGATTCTCCTTTTCCGGCCTCCCAAGCGCTGGATTACAGATGTGCGCTACCATACCCAGTCTCAATCGCCTTCTTGGGTACCCTGAGGGCATGGCCAGCAGGACACATAAAGGATCAAACCCCGGCGGCTGCATTCTGCCTAGGGGGGCACTTCAGTCCAGTGAGCTAGCTGGCCAGCCCTCCAACACTAATTTTCTACAATTCATTTTAGTAAAGGATTTATTTTGCCAGGTGTGGTGGTGCACACCTGTAATCCCAGCACTCGGGAGGCTGAGGCAGGAGGACTACCCTGATTTGAGGCCAACCTGGGCTGCACGGTGACAAACACTGTCTCAAAGCAACTACAGTAACCAAAAGAATGTATTTTGCCTGAGTCTATCCTATGTGTCAAATTTATTGATTTTTTAAAATTATTTTAAGTATTTGGTATAGGGACTCACTATGCAGCTCAGACTCATAGTGATCTGCTGTCTCAGCCTCTCCAGTGCTGGGATTACAGGCCTGCATCACTGCTCACGGTCGTTAGTACAGCAAGTGGTGCCAGGGATGGAGCACAGGTCCTTGTGCTTTTTGGGCAAGCGCTTAGACCGCTGAGCTATCTCTGTGGCCCACTCATTTATTATTATTATTATTTTTTTTTTTTTTTTTGTCTTTTTGAGACAGGGTCTCACTGTGCAGTTCAGGCTGACCTTAAGCTCACTTTGTAGCTCAGGCTGGTCTCGAACTCACAACAATCCTCCTGCCTCAGCCTCCCGAGTGCTGGGATTACAGGCATGCGCCACCACGCCTGGCTCATTTATTATTTTAAATACCATTTAAAAGAAAAAACATACTGGAAATAGAAATATTAGGAAATATCCAACAATTGTGTGAAGCTACATATTCCTAAGAAAAGCCTTCTAATGACATTGGGTGTCACATTTTTACAGTAAAAATCTAGGATCCTGATTCTGTCAAAAAAAAAATATATAAATCATGATGGCTTACAGGGATAAACCATATAGATGATGCCTCAGAGATATATAACTAATAAAAATTTTCTGCCTGGCAAGTGCAAGGTCCTGAGTTCAATCCCCAGTACTGCAAAAAAAAAAGACTGTGTTATGTCCATATTAAAACAGTCATCACATGCTAATTGCATCCAAATCAAGGATAATCATTAAGGGGCTGGGGAGATGGCTCAGTGGAATAAGTGCTTCCCTGGCAAGCGCAAGGTTCTGAATTCAATCCCCAGTTCCACCAAAAAAAAAAAAAAAAAAAAAGAATAATCATTAAGATTAAAAGACTCAGGCTAGTGAGACTAAGTGCCTGCTTTGGCAAACACCGGGCCCTGGATTTGAGTCCAGGCATGGTGGCGCGTGCCTGTGATCCCAAGGCTGAGGAGTCTGAAAACAGGAGGCTCACTGCAAGTCTGAGCTGCATAGTGACATAGCGAGACCCAGTGCCAAATACACAAATGGAATTTTTTTTTTTTTTTTTTTTTTTTTTTTTTTTTTTTTTTGCAGAACCAGGGATTGAATTCAGGCTCTTGTGCTTGCCAGGGAAGCACTTGTTCCACTGAGCCACCTCCCCGGCCTCCTGAAAAAAAAAATTTTTTAAAGATTAAAAGACTCCAACATAGGGGGGAAAAAAGACTACAACATAGAAACTTCTTTTGCAGCATAGTTTCCAACCGTCCTCATTTTTCTGCTGCTTGAACAACTCCCCTGGGCCCCTAGAGGGAAGAGGTTTTAGGCGCGCTTCTGTCGAAAGCCTGTTACTTTGGATTAACACCACATCTTCAGTGCCCAGCCCCTGTTGCTTCCTTCTTTTCATCAAGTGAACTGATCTGCAGACAGGTGCACAGCAGCCCGGCTTTCTTGCAGGCTACAACCCTTTCTGCTAACTTCGGGCTGGTGGGTGCTGCGCAAGCCTCATTTGTTCACTGTGCCACTCTGTTCCTCTACAAGATCACTCGCTCGCAAGTGACCTCGGCTGGTGTCTGTCCCTGGAGACCAGGGGTGACAGCACAGGTGGGGGTGACCTGCTGCAGTGGCGCTGGCAGTGCCGCACCTATAAAGGTGACCCCCATTGGCCCACGGAGCGCGGTGGCTGGCTGGACAGTAAAGCGCAGTGCCCAGGCTTCGCTGGGTGCGCTGAGGTTGCTTCCGGGTTAAAGAACAGCTCATCCCCCCCCCCCCCCCCAGGTCAACGTGACTGACGCCAGGGGGAGGCAGGACCTGCTGCACCTGGAGCCCTTCACGGACTACGAATTCCAGGTGTCCTCCAGGTTGCGTCTCTCCCAGGGCGGCTGGAGCCATTGGAGCGAGCCCCTGCGAGTGCGCACGCCAGAGGAAAGTGCGTGGCCGAGGACAAGGGTGGCGGACGGGGGAGGGGGCTGGTGCCGGGGCCCAGGGTGTGAGCCTGTCCACCTGCAAGTGATTTGTGAGCCAGTAGTGGTGACCTTGCATCCGGACACTCGGGAGGCTGAGGCAGGAGGATCGCTGCAAGTGCAAGGGCTCCATCGTGAGAGCCTGACTCCACCCCTAAAACACACTCAGCCAGCAAGCAAGGATGTCAGTGCGGACTCGCTAGCTTGCCACTTACTCATTTTACAGTCCGGGCCTGGTTCCTATTCTCTTGCTGTGCCCAAGCCCTCCTGTTTGTGACCTCCTTCACACCTCCTGCTGTTTTCAGCTTATATCTGGATTAAACCCTGCCAGGCAGGAGGGCCAGGCTCTGCCCAGGAGGAGGCAGGAGGGCCTGGCTTCCTCTCCCTTTCTCTGTCCCCTGCGGTCCCAGGCCCCCTCCCGAAGCCCCTGTGGTTTCCACCCCTACCCCACACTCATCTGTTGCTTCCTGCAAACCTCCCTGGTCCCTGCAGGTGTGAAGTTTCACAACGTGGCCTCTTTTAACCCTTCCAAGGGCGTGTGGTGACAAAAACCACTACAACTGTTTTCTATGCGACCAGCTTCGGTCTCTGCAGTGGCTGCCAGGCAGTAGGGAGGGCAGCGATATAGCTCTGGTGGCCCTGGGGTCACCCCCGAGGCAGAGAGTGCCGCTTCCAGGCTGTAACTTTGCTAAAAAAGACACCATTGCCTGGGACAAAGGCATCGCCCTATCTCCCCTACAGCACCTGGTTGTGAAGACAGGTCACTGCTTCCCTGGTCTTCTTGTTTTTAGTTTCTAGTTTCTAGTTTTGAGGCAGGGTCTTGCTATGTCTCTGTGTTACCCAGGCTGGGCTTAAATTTGAATTCCTCCTGTCTCAGCCTCCCAGTGTTAGGATTATAAACTGCATCACAAAACCCATCAGGAGAATGTTCTTTTGGTTTTTGTTGTTTAATTTTTTTTTGAGTTTTTGAGACAGGGTCTCACAAGGTGGTCCAGGCTGGCTTTGAACTCACCATGTAATCTAGATGGTAATCCTCCTGCCTCAGCCTCCTCAGTGGTGGCTTCACAGATGCATGCCACCGGACTGGGATAGGTCTGTCAGCCCCTCAGTGTTAGAGTTTTGAGCTTGACGTTGACTTGGATATAGTGGCCTCTAGAGCGGGAGGGATGGAGGCTACTGCTCAAGCCTCCACGCACCAGCAGGGTTGTCATCGCAGCCCACAGTGACGAAACCTGGCTTCCTGAGGCTGCCCACCCGGCAGGGCCACAGGGATGGGGATTGTGTCCCCCAAGTTCTGGGGATCTCAGGTGCCGTCCCCAGCTGCCTCTTCTGGGTCCCAGCCACACATCAGGGCTGTAGCCAGGACCTTGTTCTCCTGGATGGGCAGCCTCACCCATATCCAGTGCTGGATCTAGAATGAGAAGCAGAGGAAGCAGGGAGCAGCACCCTGGACGCCGTAGGAGCCCGGCTGCCTTCTGCCCCCCGCCCCCCGCATCCACCTCTCCCAATTCAAGCCTTCACCTTCTAGTTGCTTGAGTAAAAAGCCCTGCTCCAAGCAGGGTGCAGTCGCATGCCTGTCACCCCAGCTCTCCATGAGGATGAGGCAGGAGCATTGCAAGTTTGTGTATCCCTCAGGCAACTCAGCAAGACTCTGCTCAAAATTTTAAAGACAACACGGTGCTGAGCAGGAGCTTGGGGAAAAGGTTCAAGCTCAGCTGCAGGCTTTGCTAGGCGGGAAAGGACGGGAGAAGAGAGGCGAGATAGCCCAGACAGCAGGAGGCAAGTGACAGAGTCACACAGGAAGTGGGAGCAATGGCCCCTAGGCCTGACTGGCTGTGGGGACCGCAGCCGGGACCTGGGCTTCCCACGTGCCAGGGTCTGGATGGGTTCCCTGGACCACACTGTGACTCTGGCCTAAGGTTGCAGAGCAGGCAGGAACCACTGCGCTAGACCCATGCTGACCAGCATGCTGGTTCAGGCCTGTCATGCCCCAGAACTCGGGAGGCAGAGGCAGGAGGGTCTCCACTGTGAGTTCAACACTAGCCTGGGCGTTTAAGACATGGCAAGACCCTGTCTTAAAAAAAAAAAAAAAAAAAAAACAACCACACAGGCTCTCTTTAAGCTGTTCAAAATCAAATACCCACACACACGAGATGTGTGTCACTGTGCTGTAGACAGGCCAGGAGGCGGACTTCCTCCTCAAAAGGGAGATGCTGTGTGCAGAGCTGGCACTGAGAGGGCTGCCCCCCTGGCTCCCAAGGTGGCCCAGGCCGCCGGGTCCCTGGGGCCATGGTGACTCTGTCCTTCCCCCTGCCCCAGAGCCCTCGGGGATGCTGGACGTGTGGTTCTGGAGCCGGCGCGTGGGTGCCAAGCAGCAGGTCTCCCTGTTCTGGAAGGTGAGTGAGAGGTGTATCTCCACCTCTGCCGTCCCCACCCCTCCTCCCTCGGAATGCTGCAGGTCTCCTCAGGCACATGTCCTCTCTCTGCCCCCTACACGAGGGTCCAGGCAGTGACCATGTGACCCAATTTGTTTTCTCTTTGGCCAAACCTCAGGTGTGGAAATTCAGGGTAAGTTTTGTATAGTCACAGAAAGACAGGGACAAAAAGAAGGAAGGAAGGAGGAAAGAAGGAAGGGGAGGGAGAGGGAGAGAGGGAGAAAGGAAAGAAAGAAAGAAAGAAAGAAAGAAAGAAAGAAAGAAAGAAAGAAAGAAAGAAAGAAAGAAAGAAAGAAAGAAAGAAAGAAGGAAGGACAGGTACAAGCCAGATAAAGTGGCACATGCCAGTGGTCCTGGCTACTTGGAGGCTGAGACAGGAGGATCTCCAGAGGGAGGCCAGCTGAGGCAGCCCTGACTCAAGCTAAACTGGGAAAGGCTGAGAAAAAGCCCCAAGGCTAAGAAAGCCCTTTGTCTGGCATGTGGGGCTTCAGCCATGACGTCCTGCAGTGTACCACAGAGGAGCCCTGGGATGCCCCTGGGAAGCCCCAGGCAAGCCCTTGAGGGAGAGAAGAGAGGCCTGTTCCTCCTGTGGCAGGGTGCTGGCGCCAGAGGGCTGTGGCTGTGTGCACACATGTGTGGAGGTCTGAGCATCAGGATGTGGGCTTGTGGCAGGGTGTGGGTGTGAGCTGTGGGGTGGGTGTGCCCCAGCCCAGAGGCTGGGCCTTCCTGAGCTGACGGCTGGCTCTCTAGCAAGCACCCCACCATCTCTTCAGTGGCCTTGCTGGTGTGAGTGGAGAAAGTGTGTTCTGTGCTGAAGTCAAAAGTGCCACACACCTAAAGCCACCAGCTCAGACAGGGCCAAGGGGGAGTCGCAGGCACTGCAGCCCTGGCCGCCTTGGGGCCAGAACCTATTTTAGCATCTCTGGCTTAGAGGGGCACAGTCTCTATCTGCAGTTACGCTGGCCTGTAGCCCGTGGTGACTCTCCTGGCTCAGCCTCCCCAGTGCTCCTAGCCAGCTTAGAAAACATAGGGTGGCCTTTTCACTAAGATGGTGCTGAAGGAGAAGAAGGAAAGCCCTCGCCCCTCCCAAAGCTGAAGCCAAAGCCAAAGCTTTGCAGGCTGAGAAGGCCATGCTGAAAGGCATCCACAGCCACAAAAAGAAGATGGTATGAATGTCACCCACCTTCCACTTTCCCAAGACCCTGAGGCTCCCGGAGGCAGCCCAAGTACCCTCAGAAAAGCGCCCCCAGGCCAAACAAGCTTGGCCACTACGCCATCATCAAGCTCCCCCTGACCACAAAGACAGCCATGAAAGAGATCAAGGACAGCAACACACTCGAGTTCACTGTGGATGTCAGAGCCAGTAGGCACCAAATCAAACAGACGCGGAGTTGTCCTGGTTTACAAGTAGAGGTGGAAGCCGGGCGTGGTGGCACATGCCTGTAATCCCAGCACTGGGGAGGCTGAGGCAGGAGGATTGTTGTGAGTTCGAGACCAGCCTGAGCTACAAAGTGAGCTTAAGGCCAGCTTGAATTACATAGTGAGACCCTGTCTCAAAAAGACAAAAAAAAAAAAAAAACAAGTAGAGGTGGAGGCCGTGCACTCACAGCAATTACAAACGCTGGGCCCAGCGGGGCTGGCACAGCCCCTGGCAAGGCTAAAAAAATGAAAAGAATGCTTTGCTTCCTTTTTGAGACAGGGTCTCACTGTGCACCCAAGCTGGCCTCGAACTCATGGGACTCCTCCTGCCATGACCTGCATGCGCCACCACGCCGAGCAGAAACATTTTTAAATATTTAAAAAGCAGCATTTGAGCTGAGTTCAGCAGCGTTCCAAATCCAAATCAAAAGGAAGCAAGGCAGAGGCGGGCGTCTCGGATTCCCTGCGGCCCGCCCCCTCCCGGCAGGCCAGGCTAGCGGAGGGGATGGACTGGGAGGTGGGCCCTGGCGTGGCACCCTGAGGTCCCAGGCCTCCGGAGAGGCCAGGCCTCCGAATGGCTCGCTTCCCCTTGCGGCCGCCAGAGGGCGCGCCCGGACCGGCAGAGGGCTGACGATTTCCCCCAAAAAGCTTCCATGGGGAGCGCAGATGGAAAGTAGCCATCCCTGTGCGCTCAAGCAGGAAGATCGCCATGAATTCCAGGCCAGCTGTGGCTACATAGTGAGACCCTGTCTCATACAAAAACAAAAATAAAGCCTCCCTGTTCACGTGAGCCCTCCTGGATCACGTGACCAGGGGCTCGGATCCAGGCGTGGGCCGTGTGGGCCCAAAACGTACCCAGGTCTGTTCGGCATCCATCAGGCTCAAGAGAAAATTAAATGCCGTTGCAAGTGGCTAATTCCCGGCCAGATTACAGAGGCTGGGCCAGATGAGCACAGTGGACTGCTCTCTGACGCTACTCACTACCAGGAGGCCAACTTAGTCCTTGAATATAAAAATAGGAATGTTTGCTTAGTGAGCCAGATATTCAAACTAAATCGTTAGAATTTGCGGTAAGCACGGATGGAAGAAAGCGGTGATCCGAAGGGCTTTTGTTTTATTTATGCATTTTGGGTTTGGTTTTATTTTGAGACAGGTTCTCGCTGTGTAGTGGAGGTTGGCCTTGAGCTCAGTGTGTAGCCCAGGCTGGCCTCCCACTTCCAGAGATCCTCCTGCCTCAGCCTCCTGAGTGCTGGGGTAACAGGAGTACACCACCTTGCCGAGCAAGGTGACAACAACAATATTTCTTTCTCCTTCCTGGGATTGTTTCCTCAAGATCTCCCTGGAACTTGCACTGTTCCAGGCCCTGAGAGCCACACACCTCTGAGCTGCCGCCGGAACTCCTGGCACAGGTGGTCAATTCAATTCGCAAAGTTCAGAAGTTGCTAGCACAGCTCTGAAGGACGTGTGTGCTGCTCTGAGCGGCACTGTGTGGTCCACAGACTGAAACCAAGACCCAGGGTGTTGAGGGCCAAGTCCTAGCTCCTGTGGCAGGCAGCGCTGGTGCTCGCATCCAGATCCGGGCTCAGATCCCACACTATGACCGCCAGCAAGTGGCATTTTGGAGTAAGAGAGAAGAATGAATGCGTTTTAAAAATTGTCTTTTAGCTGGGTGTGGGGTGCATGCTTGTGATCCCAGTGTGCGGGAGGCTGAGGCAGGAGGATCACCACAAGTTTTAAGCCAGCCTGGGCTACACAGAGAGAGACCCTGTCTCAAAAAGATTATCTTTAAAAAATGTTTACTGGTTTATTCCAAATGGTGGGTGGGGAGTGCCAAAGCACCCGAGAGGAGCAGTGACCAAAACGAAATGTCCCCTGAGGTCACTGCTGCCACCATGGGGTGGGGAGAGCTGGGCACAAGCCCTCCAAGCCCTGGGTCCTTGCAGAGCCTGGATGTGATGGACGCAAGAGGGAAGATCCTGCACTACCGGGTGGCCCTGCAGGAGACAACAGGCATGGCCACGCTGCACAACGACACAGATGGAACCTCCTGGACCTGGGCCATCCCCCGCACCGGGACTTGGGCTGCAGCTGTGTCCGCAGTCAACTCCAAAGGAAGCTCCCGGCCCACACGCGTGGCCATAGTGGACCTGTGCGGCACAGGTGGGTCACCCGCTCAGATGCCCCCTGTCTTCCCTGCCATCCTGTCCCCTGCCCAGGCCTGGGGGAGGGTGTGATGGCTGTGTCGTCAGCAGCTGGCTCTTCCAGGCCGCCTATGAGCCGCCCTGGACAGAACAAGCACCGCCAGTGCCCTCAGCCTCAGCGCTGTCTAAACAGAATTGTGTCACCTGTCTTGGAACACCATGCCTGGCAGGGCTTTAAGAAATGTTGGGGTAGACTGGGTGTGCTGGTGTGTGCTGGTAATCCCAGCTCTTGGGAGGCTGTAAACAGGCGGCTCACTACAAGTAGTGAGACCCTGAACACCCTGTAGACTCTTCCCTAAAATACAAAAGAAGAAAGGAAGGAAGGAAGGAAGGAAGAAAGGAAGGAAGGAAGGAAGGAAGGAAGGAAGGAAAGGAAGGAAGGAAGGAAGGAAGGTAGGTCGGTCGGGGGAAAAACAAGAAACAGAACGAAATGTCAGGAGAATATCTGGTACACTTAGCGGGCCAGGGTGGTGCACACCTGTCATCCCAGCACTCAGGAGGCTGAGGCAGGAGGATCGCCCTGAGTTCAAGCCCAGCCTGGGCTACACTATGAGACTCTGTCTCAAAAAAAAAAAAAAAAAAAAAAATGATGAGTGTTGGCGGAATGAGAACTCACCATGCTTATGGAAGTGCCCGCTAGTTGTTTCTGCGTGTTCATGTACAGAGGCGTGCATGTGCGCACCCTTGCACACACGTAGGCATCTATTTCTGTAGGCCTGAGCACTGAGCCCAGGGCCCATGCATACTGAGCATGTGCTCTACAACACAGGCACAACTCGTGCGTTGTTAGCCATCTGGCCCGGAGAATCGTGAAAAATCTCACATGACTTTGTTCTGAGCATGCGCAGCCCTTGTGTCCTGCGCAGGCACACAAGAGCAGAGTTGGTACGTGGCCCCTGCTGGTACCTGGGGATTCGAGACAGGGACAGGGTGGGTCCTAGCACGCTCTGCAGGGAGGAGGCAAGGGAGAAGCGACGTCATAGCACTCAACACATCTCAGTGGTTCCACCACACTGACCTCGACCCCTGTCTATGCCCCTGTAAGGGTCGCTGTCACCCCGTGAGCTCGCCACACACACGCAAGCTGGGGACAACATCACGGTGACCTGGGAGCCTCCCGCACACGGCCCCGTGGTGCAGCAGTATGTGGTGGAGTGGACGATGCTGGCCACGCACCATCTGCAGGCCACCCCAGGCTGGCTGCGGCTCCCCTCCTCCAGCAGGTCCGCGGTCATCTCAGGTATGTTGTCGCCTCGTTTCCAGGGTGTCCCGAGATCGTGGACAGCGAAGTCCCGGAGTCCACCCCAGGAGCACCACGCACAAAGGGTGTGGCTCTGTGGCATAGCCCACCACACACATACACACACACACACACACACACACAGACTCTGAGTTCCCACGCTGGCACTGCTGAAGAAAAAGCCTGGTGTGGCCGAGCACACCTGTAGTCCCAGCACTCCAGAGGCTGAGACAGGAGGATCACTGCATGTTTAAGACCAGTCCGGACTACACAGCAAGACCCCGTCTCAAAAAAATCCTGAACCAAAGTAAGCAAAAAATGTAGCAGAACAGAATATGCTACCTCAGCCATGGGGTGCTCCTCTTGCCTCAGCCTCCTGAGTGCTGGAAATCCAGGGGTGCATCACCACAGCTGGCTGAATTACTTAACTCTTGTGTTTCAGCATCTTCACCAGAAAAATGACTATAGTGTCACCTATTCATTATGGTATTGTGAGGACCCAATAATACACTGAAAATGCCTTAGACGGACGGTGCACGGTGCCAGCTGTATTCTAAGCACCTGATGGTTTAGTGGTCGTGTCATTACTTTGCCACTAGTGGGAGCTAAGAGTTTGATGGGTTTTCAGCTCAGCATCCTAATGGCACCCCATATGGTAAGATCAGCACTCCGCAGGGTGTCCCAAGGGTAAGGGAGCCCGGTGCCCCGCGCACAGAAGCACAGAGCTCGCCTTAGCCTGGAGCCCAGACCCTCGCCAGGTCCCGACTTAACGTGTTCTCAAAGCACAAGCTGTCTGCTTGGCCCAGGCTCCCAGAATGGGGGGCTGACCCAGAACTGCAGTGGTGTCCGGAAATCATTTAGCCCTTAGCAGAGAATTCCACAAGGGGGAGTTGAGGGGGCTGTCCCTTCTTCCAGTCCCGATCTTCAGAGTAACGGTGCCTTTGCATACTGAGGAAGCTGAAAGAGGAGGATCCCTTGAGCCCAGGAGTTCAGGGGCAGCCTGGACAACACAGTGAGACCTTGTCTCCAAAACACAGAAGGGCAGACAACGCCCCTCCAAATGTTTCTTCTGTGGTGGTGGAGAGCAGGGGAAGGCAGGTGCCAGTTGGTGCCCAGAGCTTTGGGGGCATATGCAGTTTCCCCTGGGGCTGTCACCCTCTGTCCTGGCAGACTGGCAGTGGACCGAAACAGCGTTCCCTGAACGAAACTGGTAGAACTCTCTTGGAACATATGGAATAGACGACAAGGAAGACGTTTCCACACTTAGTAAGATCAGATATCTTAAAGCCATGTAGAATTATGCATTTGAGTAAAATCGATAGGCAAATGAGTAAAATTGACAGTTGTGTTCCACTTAGAAACACTGGGCCAGCTATCAGCATAAGCAGCTCCTTCCTTCTGGAAATAAACTTTTGAGAAATGAGCCAGGCTCGCTGACCCTGAGTTCAGCATTATATCTACAGCCAACAGCTCGGGAGGGCGGGCCCTCCTCCCGGCCCCTCCCGTCTCTGCTTCCCAGCCACCATTAGGTCAGCAGCCTTCTCTGCATTGTGCCCTGTAGCCTTAGCACCTGCTGATTGGACTAAACCCTGAGCCCCAACAGAGCCCCCCTTTAAGCTGGGGGCGGGTATTGTTTCCATGGTGAGAGTGACACTTCTTCTGCACAAAGGCTGGGCACCCACATTCACCAGGGGGGACCTGCCCTGGTGGATCCCATGCCCAGGCAGCTGCAGGGCCAAGGTGCCCTCAGGACTCCGAGACCTCTGCCAGCTCAGAGCTGGTGTGACAGTGGTCACTAGGCCTCCAGACCACACCCAGCCCGTCCAAGGCTGTGTGGGCCTCCCCAGATTCTACCCGAGTATCTGCCACGCCTAGGGCTGCGCAGTGGGTCTGACTCTCTCCTGGGTGTGGAAGCCCAGCTCCAACTTGCGCCCAGCTGTGTTTCCATCCTGTCTATCTGTGCTGCTAGACTGTGCCGCCGGCTGCTGGAATGCAGAGAGGCGGCACCTTTTCATGTAAAATGCAGTTCAGTGAGTTATTCTGTGATATAAAATCCTGAGCAGGAGATGTAGGTCGTGGTTGAGCGCTTACTTAGCTTGCCTGGGGCCATGAGTTTGATCCCCAACACAGGAGAAAATCCCCCAAAGGAGATTTTGAACCCTGATCAAGCAGACCATATGCATCAGGCCTGTGGCATCGGGCAATGCTACGGCATGCCTGCCTCCACACCCGGGCACAGGAGGGCACGCTGCTCTTCTTCCTGGAAAATTTTAGGGACCAAGAGCTGTGTCATGCTCAGCACTGTTTTCCTTGCTGCTCTTGAAGTTGGGCTCAGGAAAGCAGGGAGATTTGGCAGGGAAGGGAGGTCCCTTCCCACCCAGGCCCTGGGCTGTGGCGTTGCCCAGGGCAGGTGTCGGGGGTGAGGCCCAGCGCGTACTTCAGGCCCTGGCTGGCCAAGTCCTATCGTGTCCCCATCCCATGTGTCATCACAGTCCCCCGCCGGTGCCTAGTAGGAATCAGGGAGCAAGATGGGTCAGCCTCCCTTTCTTATAAACAACAAATTATTTATGAAGAAGTTCAAGTTCGTTGCTTTAAAGGCTTTGCTTGTTCTGTTCCCCACCGCAGGCTGTCTGTGTGCGTGTGTTTGTGTGAATACATGCAAAACCTGTTGGAACTTGAATAGCTTTGTCTTCTTTTGGGGGTTGTTGTTTGGTTGGTTTTGAGTGTGTGTGTGTGTGTGTGTGTGTGTGTGTGTGTGTGTGTCACTGGGGATCTAACCCTGGGCCTTTGGACTGAGAGACATGGTCTCACTAGGACACTGAGTCGCCCCCACTGAGCTTGAACCTGCAGGCCGCCTACCTCGGCCTCCACAGACGGGAGCCCTGAGTGTCTGACTGGAAGCTGACCTGGGTCAGACAGTCAGTTTACCTCATGCTGAGAAGAAGCTGGCCACACGGTGACAGGATTCTGAGGATGGGTCACCGGTCACCCCTTTATGCTGAGCCATGGTGGCGAACCTGTGGCACAGGTCCTGCTCTGGAAGGTTCATCGTCCCTGGGCCGGCCCATTCTTGACCCATCTTGAAAGGCAAGAATCTGGGGTGGCCGCACAAAGCCGTGATCCCAGTGCTCCTGGAGGCCGAGGCAGGAGCACAGCAAGTTCAAGCCCACCTGGGCTTCTTACCAGGTAAGAAAGGGGCCTGGGCTGGGCGTCGCTCCTTAAAAGCCCAAGCCCAGGCTCCACAAGGAAAAAAAAATACAAAAGGCCAAGCAGCAGCTGGAATGCTGGACGAGGACGGCCTCCTGCCTGACTCGGGCGGCTCGCCGTGACGGAGCCACTTTCCCTGCAGAGAACATAGAGCCCTGCGTATGCTATGAAGTCCGCGTGTTCGCGGTGTCAGGGGACCAAGGCGGGTGCAGCTCCGTCCTGGGTGACTCCAAGCACAAAGGTGAGCAGGCCAGTGCCATGTCACTTTGCACTGGCACCCTGGGTGGACCTGGGCTTGGAGGGTGATGGAGCTGCCTGTGCCTCTTCCCAGTACCACCAAGCGGCCCCTGCATCGAGGCCATTGTGGAGAACGAGGGACGTGTCCTGGTGTCCTGGAGCCCCAGCCCAGCCCTGGAGCAGGTGGGCTGCGTCCTGTGCCTGCGGATCTACTGGCGGGAACGGGCCTCCAGCGCCCCCCTAGGGCTCCGGGGTAGGTGAGCTAGAGCCCCTGGGGCTCCGTCCTCACCTGCGCAGTGGCCTCCATAACCGTCTTTCCTCCTTAGAATGGAGGATAGACAGGTCAGGCTGAGCGACCCTTACTCCCATGGAGACCCTGTCAGACTGAAGCCCCAGCAGGGCAAGCCGGCCACTGACCATCTGGGATGGCATGTGTCATCCACTCACGTGACCCTCCAAGCCACTTGACCCTCAGAGAGACCTGTGTGTCCCCTCAGGAGGAGTGGCAGCTCTGAGGACCTTACGGAGCTCAGGGACGAGGCCCGCCTGGCTGAGTGGGAGCCCAGATGGGCAGCCGCGCCTCAGCGCAGCTCATCTCAATGGCCTGGTGTCGGCACCTGTTCCCCACATGCACTCCCTGCTGGAGCTCAGGTCCACCTGGTTGTCCCCCGGTCTGTGCCACCAACCCCAGGTACCCAAGGCAGAAACCCAGGTAGTTCGCCCGCTGCCATCATGTCCCATACCCCAGCTGCACAGCTGTGGGCAGCACAGATGTCCCATGGAACAGATTTGTGGAAGCTGGGCACAGTGGCACATGCCTGTTCTCCCAGGAGGCCAAGGCAGGAGGATTGCCAGGGCTCAAGACCTGCCTGGGCTATATAGTGAGACCTTATCTCAAAAAAAAAAACAAATCAGGGACCTGTTGACAAGAAAGTGGCTCCACTCGGCCCCCCAAGACCCCGAGAGCAGGGCTGGTTTCCAGTGCAGGGCAGCTGTCTCCCAGTCCCCCGTCTTGTCCCACCCCTCCAGATGACACGCACCTGTCCATGGCATTCTGCCCTGTCCCTGAGACACAGGGTGACCGTCCTGCGCTGGGCGGGCTGTGCCTGTCTTCTCGGCCAGAGGCACAGCAGCACAGGACCGGTCTCTCCCACCTGCTTCCTGCTTCCCCCGGCATACCTCACCCACCGTGAGGGTGGACACACACACACACTCAGCCATACGAGGGCCCTGCCCTGGACAGCATCCCGGGTGCTGAAGCTCGCCGAGAGGCGCGTCCTCACCACTGCTCAGGGACCAGGGCGAAGGCTCTGGCGGCCTTCTCAGCTCAGGCGTGAAGCCTGAGTGTGTGGAGGCTCAGCCGGCCAGAGGCCCCGCTGGGCCCTTTCTCATCATGACAGGGACACAGTAGTGGCCGTGACAGGCACAGCTGAGTGGCCCCGGAGGAATGGGGGGCATCAGGGGCTCCCTGCTAGCTGCACCCACAGGAAGCACTGGAACAGCGTCTCCCCACAGAGGGCGAACTCTGGCCATCAGGGTTAGGGTCAGCCAGGGCTACACAGTCAGTTCAAAGCCAGCTTGAGCCACAGACCAATGCCTGCCTCACAAAATGAATAAGCCGGTCATGTGGTGCGCGCCTGTCACCCACCCAGCACCTGAAGGCAGAGGCAGGAGGATCAGTGTGAGTTAAGGCCAGCCTGGGCTGCACGGTGACACTCTGTCCCAAGAAAACAAAAACAAAACAAGAAAATAGACGATTGACCAATAGGCCACCTGATGAATTCGCGCTACTTTTGAGCAGCAATATGCTTTCCGTTTTAATTAAATAATTTCAAAGTTAACTGAGTGAAAGCCAACACTGAACCTCTTCCTTTGAAGCCTACTTTCTGTCCTCTCATTTCAGACGTGGTACCCAGACGTGCCCAGAATTCATACCCACTCTCAGGCCTGCAGCGAGGGGTGACATATGTGCTGTGGATGACCGCAATGACAGCTGCCGGCGAGGGTCCCCCAGGAAATGAAAGGGAATTTCGCCTTCAGGGTAAGTGGAGCATTAGCCTACGTGAGTGGAATGTATGCACTGTGCCTCTGCAGGTCCCTCTCCCTGGGGTCCCCAGTGGTCCCCTGTGCTGGAGGCAGAGTCAGTGTCCTCCTCCAGGTGCCATCTGGGTGATGCACACCTGTAATTCCAGCAATCCCAGCACTTGGGAGGCTGAGGCAGGAGGATCGCTGTGAGTTCAAGGCCATCTTGGGCTATATAGCCAGACCTTGTCTCCAAAATGTCCAGGTGTACCCCATCTTCGTGGGCACATGAGGGCCCTGCTGTGCTCCCTCCTGGGGGTCAACAGTGGTCTCTCATGAAACCTGGTGCTCAGCACAGGGGCCTGCCTCTTCTGAGAGGAGCCAGGAAGCTGCACCCCAGGGCCAAGAGCGAGGCCTGGGCGTCAGGTCGCCGATGCATGGAGCCCTTCCTTCTGCAGCACTCTGGGTGGTGGCGTGGGCGAGCTGCCACACAGCAGTGCCACAAACCAGGGGCTGCACCAGGCCTCCTGTCTTGCAGTCCATTCCATGCGTTTTTTTAATTTTTGAGACACAGTCTTGCTTTGTAGCTCGGGCTGTCCATGCATTCGTGGCAGTCCTCCTGCTTCAGCCTCCTAAGTGTGGGGGTTACAGCGTGCACCCCCATGCCAGGCACCACTCTGAACTTCACACCAATGCCTTCGTCGAGCTTCCTGAGCACTCGGGGAGGCTTTGTGCTGCTCTCTGCTTCTCGAGTGTCCGTGGCAGGCGGTCTCCTGCTTGCGCAGGCGGGTGCCTGGCTGTTGTGCTGCACCCATGGCTCCTTACAACACAGGCATCCTTGTATCCCAGCGCCTGGTGGGGCCTGGCTGCTGTTCACACTCTGGTAATAGTAGCTGAATAAAAGGAGAAGCCGACAACCTGGGCCCGGCTACACGGCTGGAATAGGCCTGGTCCCGGGTCCAGTCACAGGAGCAGCCAGCCACCTCTTAGACCCGGAAGGCTCCCACCTCCCGACTCCCACAGGGCCTGTGGAGGGGGTGGCTTTGGGCGCCGTCCTGAGCCCTGCTCCAAGCTCATGCGGCAGTGCTGTCATTGCAGGGAGCGCCAGCTGGAGCACCATCCTGGTCCCCAGTGCCTGCGTGGCTGTCCTCACCGTGGGTGTCTTCGCTACACGCTACTTCCGACAAAAGTGAGTCGCTTTTTGGTTTGTGTTTGTGACAGGGTTTCCCTGTGTAGTTAAGGCTGGTCTCAAAGTCTGGGAGACCTTCCTGCCTCAGCCTCCCAATACTGGGATTACAAATTGCCTTTTAAATACTAACCATACACTGCCATCACCGCCTTGGGTCAAGCATGCAGGCTCTTGGGTAAAGGCTGGCGGATGATGACATCATTCACACTTTTTGGGTGACAGTATTGTCAAAATTCTAAATGTCCATATTTTTGACTCAAAAATTCCTATGTAGAAATTTTTCTGACTGCATCATAGATATACGCATATATCTAGTGGAACATATTTACTGAGGTATTGTTCATTGGGACAGTGATTGGAGCTAGGTACCATGCGCTCGCCTCTGGCCCTCAGGAGGTTTGCTTTAAGCTTGAGGCCAGCCTCAGCTACATAGTGAGACCCTGTCTCAAATGAACAAAAAAGGAAAGGAAAAATATTTGAAACAACCTGGGTGCCCGGCAATATAGGACTGGTAACTCCATCTCGATGTATTTCTTTTTTTTTTTTTTTTTTTTTGCGGAACCAGGGATTGAACTCAGGCCCTTGCACTTGCCAGGGAAGTGCTTATTCCACTGAGCCATCTCCCCGGCTCCCCTTGATGTATTTCATAATTGTCGCCCATACATTGAAGATGACGTCGAGGAAAATTACGTGCTGCGAATGTTCATTTATTTCATTTTAAAAAACAGTTTGCAAGAAAATATATATTTCCCTTTCTTAAAAGTAGAGTTGCCCCTCGATTCTCGGCCTTTCGGCTCTGTCCAAGTGTGGAATGTGTGTTCACACACGCAAGGCGTACTGGCTGGCTATATTTAATATGAAAGTCAAAGCAGCACCAGTCACTGTGCACGGTTCCTGAGCTTGGGGAGGCCTTGGCAGGTCACGGCCTGTGTGTAGCATCAGTCGCGGGACCTGGTTCTCTCGTGCTCTGCTGTCTGCTTGGCTTTTGCCTCGGGTTCAGGTCCAAAGGCTGCAGGCGCTACAACCATACAACCGCACTCCACCACCGTAGGAGGAGGGCCATACTTCCTTTTTTGTTTTGTTTTGTTTTGTTTTGTTTTGTTTTGTTTTGGTAGAACTGGGATTTAACTTAGACATTTGTGCTTGCCAGGGGAGCACTTATTCTACTTAAAAGGTTGTTGTTGTTTTTTCTTTCAGTACCAGGGATTGAACTCAGGATCCTGCATTTGCCAGGCAGGGTCTCATGCCCTTGAACTATCTCCCCAGCCTCTTCCCTGTGTTTATTACTTATTTAGGTTTTTTTCTTTCTCTCTCTCTCTCTTTTTTTTTTTTTTTTTTGGTGAAACCGGGGATCGAACTTGGGCCCTTGCACTTGCCAAGGAAGCGCTTATTCCACTGAGCCATCTCCCCAGCCCTTATTTAGGTATTTTGAGACAAAATCTTGCTACATGGTTCCAGGCTGGCCCTGAATTCAAACTTACAGTGACTGTCATGGCTCAGCCCCCCGAGGGTTGGTACAACAGGCATGCACAGTGTATTATTTTATAAGAAAAAGGCTTAGATAGTTCATTCTTCAATACAAGCTTTCTGCAAAGGCTACATGAAGTAATGAAAGACTTACACGTGCAGAGCTGCTCCCCCGCCTGTCTGGCAACTCCTCACTTGCGGGAGATCCGCCCTGCAGTATGGACTGTGGGGCAGGGCTCTGCCGTGTCACCTCTGGGTCACACATGCCCTTTTCACAAAAATAGTGACTCAGTGAGGATGAATCGATGTTCTCAGCATAAAGGAGCTGGGTGTGGTGTTGCACACCTGTGGTCTCAGCACTCAGGAGGCTGAGGCAGGAGGATCACTGTGTTCAAGCCCAGATGGCAACACAATTGAGTTCAAGGGCAGCCTGGGCTACAGAGTGAGAGCATCTCAAGATAATGAACTAAATTAGAAGACTCCTTGCCACATTGTGTATATACCTTTGTGTCCATGTGGGTCTGGCCCTGCCTTGCCCCAATAGGGTGGGGCTGCACTGGCCACCTGACTAGAGCTGCTTCAGTGTACGTAGACTAAACATGTGGCCAGTGGTGACGCTGGTTCCTGGGGTCCCAGGCGCTGCTGGCCTGGCCTGGGTAGCAGGCAGCTCCCATGGTGCAATCGCAGTCCCCACAGGACAAGCTAGCCTGACCTGACTCATTTGTCCCCACAGGGTGCTTGCTCTGCTGTCAGCCCTCCAGGCACAGTGGTGGGACCCAGGGGTCCCAGACCCCTTGAACAGCACCTGGGCCAGGAGCTTCCTACTGGAGGAGGTGAGGCTGCTAATGGCACCAAGCAGCGCTTCGGGTCTCCTGCCAGACCCTGTAGCCCCCAATACCAGGGGCTACAGACAGAGGAAAGCCATCTGGGGCACAGGCCTAAATTTTAGCACCCGGGAGGCTGAAGCAGGAGGATCAGCATCAGCAGTTCCCTGCTGATTGGAGCCTCTCATATTTCTGGAGCCGCAGCTCCAGTGGTGAGAAGTCTGGAACAGCCAACTCTTCTGCACCTTGGCAGGAAAACGCATCCCTAGGATTGGCGCACAGCCCAGCAGGGTAGCCTCGGACCAACAGGCACACCCTGGAAAAGGCTGCTGAGGCCTCAGAGGCCCCGGCTCTCCCCTCTTCCCCTCCTGGACTAGTGTTCTGTGTCCTTCGTGGTGCTGAGGATGGACCCAGGGCTGGCCAGAGCACCTCCCCAGCCTATTTTCTATTTTGCAAGTAAAGATCTTGCAACATTGTCCAGGCTGGGCTTGAGATCCTCCTGCCTCACCCTCCCAGAGGGCTGGATTGACAGGCGTGCATCACACACGGAGCTTCTCTGGCCAGCGCCCAATTCCTCCTAGGGGCGGTCCCAGGGGCTGGCAGCAGGAGGCAGTGGCCAGGGCCCGCTGCCCTGTGGCCTCCAGCATGGCCTCTTTCCCTCTCTGCAGGAGAGGTCGCCACTGCCAGTGGACAAGATGGAGGCAGCAGTTTACCCACCAGAGGAGCCCGAGCCCCTGGTCATCAGCGAGGTCCTGCACAACCGGCCCAAGCAAGTCCAGGGAGACCGATGCCACTCTGTGCACACGGAGCTGGGGCCTGGAGGCTGTAGCCCACCTCCCACAGGCACTCTGTACAAGGTGCTGGGGGCCCGGGGCGTGGGCCCAGTAGAGTGGGTGCCACTCCCAGGTGCTGATGGCTACTTGCCGGCCAGCCCAGGGGAGGAGGCCACCAGCGGGGCTCTGCTGGCCCTCCCAGAGCCCTCGGAGGAGGTGGGGCCACAGCCCATCGCCCTCTCTGTTTTCACAACCGGCTCCCTGCTCCCACAAGGCAAGGCCTATGGCCCCAGGCTGACTCTGGACCAGCTGAGGATGGGCTGCAACTCACCAGTGCTCTGAGCCAGTGAGGTCGTGAGTCCTGGTTGGGCGGCCAGGACAGACACCAACTCAGCCTGCTGACCTTGCCAGAGCCCGCTTGGCAGCCTCCACTAAGGAAAGAGAAAGGGACGAGGAGATGGGCTGGCCCTGCACCATGCACCACAGTCCTGTCTCAGCCTCCTGAGCTCTGCGGTTGTGGGCGGCGGCACTACTCTGGACACTGTTGATCAAATGTATAGGGGTGGGATGGAAGGGGCCTGAGCGTGTGAGCTGGGCACACCACACATAGCTTGTCCCGTCACAGCTCCGCAAGGGAGGAGCAGCCCTGTCCTCCTCACTGGCCAAGACTATAGCCTGCTCCTGTGGAAGTCCCTTCCGTTGGGCCGGAAGGAAGGGCTGGCCTTTCCCTGCCCTGTGCACAGGGCTTCTGCCTGAACCCAGTGGCCACTGTGTACGAGCAGAGCTGTCAATGCACATGCACACAGCACCACACACACACACACACACACACCCTGCACACACATCCGTGTGTGCGCAGGCCCGCACTCTGCTCTTGTGCACGTGCCCAGTCCACCTGTGCCACCTCCAGGTCCCAAGAACCCATCCCACCTTTTCTCCCTGTGCAGCCTAGAGGAGAATGAAACCCTGCTCCAAGGCCGTGGCGTTAGGCCTGGATGAGCCCCAGGAAGAGCTGCGGTGGGCAGCGACAGCCCCTTCTGAGCCACCCCACCAGGTGACACCAGCCTCCCCAGGGTTTCAGGATAGTAGAGGCTTTGTGCGCTCACTGCTTCCAGCTCCCCTCCTGATCCGCTTTAGAGATGGGGCAGCAGGACTTGCAGGGGCTCATCCCTTCTGCACACACAGCTGCTCCTACGCAGTCCACATTTTCTCCAGCCAGTTCTCAGGGGTGATGACCCTAAGAAGCACCAGGTCAATGGCTCTCGGCAAAGCTCAATGACTGTCCCTTACCAGAGATGCTGGCACAGATCTTCCAGCTGGGGAAGGACATGACACTTGAGGAAATGACACTTTCCTCAAGAGAACGGTTTCTTCCAGAAGACCTGTTTCCCAGATGTTTTCTCTTACCACACCCCCCACCCCCCACCAAGACAAGGCTTTACTCTGTCATTCAGGCTGGCCTCAAATTTGAAGTGATGTCCTGCATCAGCCTTCCCAGTGCTGGGATTACAGGTATGTGCCGCTCAGATGCAGCACCAGAAGCCCATACTTCCCATATAAACTCCAAGTTTGAACACAGATCAAGAGCAGCTAGGGTCTGGGCCAGGGAGATGGCTCAGTGGAATAATCACTTTCCTGCCAAGCACAAAAGCCCCAAGTTCAATCTCCAGTTCCTCCAAAAAAGGAACAGGCACAGCAGCAGGCAGGCACTCCTAGAGCCCTTCCCGAGGCCTGGCCCCTGGTTGGGGGACAGAGGCAACCCTGTAGACAAGGTGTGGATGGGGAGGCCCAGGCCCTGGGGTATCTGGGAAGGGGCAGGCTGGGCAGTTCGCACAGAAATGGCCTCATCACAGCTCCTAGGACCCTGAATCATGATTACCACTGCCTTCTTGCTGCACACCCTTAAAAGCATGTGTGAAACCTTAAGTGTGTAAAGAACCAAAATGTAGACACTGGGAACTGGGAACCGTGCTCAAATGAGGGCAGAGGATGGGAGGGGCAGATTACAAATCTCACATAGGTATGACTTTCTTACGATCATTGTAACTAAAGTGTACCACTTTATTAAAATTAAAAAAAAAAATATGTATTTGGCACTGGGTCTCACTATGCAGCTCGGACTCGTGATCTTCCGGGCTCAGCCTCCTCAGTGCCGGGATCACAGGTGTGTGCCATCACGGCTGGGCTAGCATGGAGCACCTGGGGTTCCAGAGCCAGCATAGCACATAGCACCAGGGATCAAACCTGGGCCCTTGTGCTTCCCAGACAGGTACCTGGACTGCTGAGCTATCTCTTCAGCCCTGTAACAGTCATTTTAATTACAAGTCTCTGGGCTGATCTACTTAGTAGAAAGTGGGGCAATCTGCAGGATCGAGCCAACTGGTCCAGAGCATCTGGGGCCTTACCTTCCCCTGCAAATGGCCTGGCGACAGGTTCCCTTTCCTTAGCAGGTTTCTCCCACCCACTGCCTTCAGAGACGCTTTCACAATTAAACACACATTTAACTTCACCAGCTCCCCATGATGCTATGCCATCATCTCTTGCAGTTAGATAACAAATCAGGATGAATACTTTTCCCCTTCCAATTTGAACAGAACCAAGCGAGGACATGGGAGCGGCCATCCTGGAGCGCTCTGGAGACCACCCCCCACACACACTCGGGCTACTCACAACAGCCCTGGGGCGGAAGGGGAAGCCTGAGCCCTGGCTCACTCACATGGGCCTTTGGAATTCAGTCTCCTGAACTTCAGAGCCCAGTTACAGCTGCTAAGACAAGGGGTGCTCCAAAACATGTTTGGATAACCTAATTTATGAATCACCACCACAGAAAATTATTTTTTGTGGTACCATGGAGTTGAACTCAGGACCCTGCAATTTCAGGCAAGCACTTACTCTGAGCTATCTCCCTGGGCCCAAAACCACGTTTTAAATAAAATAAAAAAAAATGAAGAGAGCATTACATTAGGGTAAAGAGGTTAAGAACCAGGACACACATGACAGGGACTTCTACTTGATAGCTGTCATGATTTTTAAGAAGTGAACATGAAAATAAATCTTTATTTTCAGTTATTACCCAAGGAGAAAGTCAGGTTCACAGTTTTAGCTCTTGGTACAAAGTCAGCTAGGAGGCAGATTCACATCCACCGTACACAGCTACTGGGCCAGCTCAGGCGCAGGCCGACCTGAGTGCGTGGACACGAGCAGGACTGCTGCCTTCTGGAGACATGGCTGACAGCAGGGACATGTTGCCAGGCATTCCCAATACCAAGTGTTTGAGGGTGTTTTACTAGTGTTGCTGTTTCTACTCCTGTTTCGGGCTGCATCCCTGGGGGCTGGCAGGCTGGGCATGCTGCCACCTCACAAGGCTCCTGGTCCCAGCAAGGAGTAGTGACCGTGGGAGGACTGCCCTCGCCCCTAGGTCACAGGGATGTTCACACCTAGACACTCAACATCAGCACCAGCGCCAAGTGTGCCCAGCAGCCGAGGACAAGTAAGCCAGTGTGAGCACACGCTCATCTGGAACGCTCCCCAGCTACCAGGACCAAGGACCCGGGGGACCACGGCCGAGCTGGGCCTACTACTCCTGCAGTACGGGGATACCAAGTGCAAGATTAAAATGCTAGGGGCTGGTGAGATAGCTCAGCAGTCTAAAGTACCTCTTTAGGCAAGCTTAGGCACGCACAGGGGATGAAGTTTAGTCCCCAGCACCACATGCTGCACCAGCCCCACCCTCAGGGCGGGCCGAATCCACCAGAAAAAAAAAAAAAAAAGATTAACGTGCTATTTAAAAAAACTGGACATTACCAGAGGTAGAAACTACTTCTGACAATTCAATGACAGAAGTTTTAACTTTTTTTAAACAGAACTTCTTCCCCATTCAATCAAGCAACTGGCAGAGTAACACTCCTGGTGACCTTGTTCACTGAGGATTCTGCCATGGCCATTTTTTTTTTTTTTTTGACTGAGGAAAATGGGGGACAGGAACAGCTCCTGGCAGGGGTGGATGGTATCCTCGAATGGCTTGTCTATGGGGGATGCTTCAGGTGATGTTGCTCCAGACCCAGGTGACCCTATTCCCTAGGCAAGGAAGGAACGGTAATTCTCACCTCCCACAGAACGAACATCAACCAATTGAAGACCAGTGAGTAACGAAACAGGAAACCCAGAAAGAGCATGTTTCTGCCTTGTGCCTCACAGATGGCGCTGCGGTTCTGAACTCACCAGTGAAGCTGCCCACTTTCCAATGCCGAACCTCAAGTCCACCTGTCTCACTGTGCCATCCAGTACCCCTTGGTTTCTTCAGAGCAAGGGTAAAGACTGCCAATGACAGATTTGCCTTCTGGCCTAGGGGCCTTTCACAAAAACCACACCAAGGCCAGACACTTGCTGTACAGGAGCGTCCATGTTGTGCCATTAGCCAAGAGGACTTACTCTACCCACTGCATGGAGGGGAGAGGCTCGCACCACTGAATGAATGCACTGCACAGGGTGTGTCTATCAACAGAAGTAGCTCAAACACTTCTACAAGAGTGTCTAGTCTGGTTTTTAAGATGGGGGAGGTCACTTACTTGAAAGTAAACAGCTGAGCCTGTCAACCAGATACAATCTGAACCTAAGGAGCCATGCAGGAGAACGAGGGTTAATAAACCAGTGTGCTTTGAGTTTGTTCAAGTACTGATATTTCTGTATATAAAGATTTAGCATATAGAACAGCTATCATGAGAAGTGAAAAAAGACCTTTCCCCAAAAATGAAAGTATTAAAACTAAGTTAAAATACATAAAGTAGTTAGTATTCCACACAGCATAAAACCTGACAAATCAAAGTTTACATGTCCCAGTTGACCATGAGTGAAAATGCAAAGCAGGTTTTAAAACCAATATAACGTCCAATATTTACCATTTGTAATTGGGGGAACACCTAAATCCTTAATTAAAAAACACAAATGAAGTGAAAGCTTTTAAACTGGTACACACTGTTCACACCTATATTTCAAGTTTGGAAACGCATATATGCAAGCAGCAATACAAAAGTATTCATGAAGAATGCATAATCTCTGAAAATTATGAAAACATCCCTGCTACCAATACATTTCTAAATACAAAACTGACTACCATATTTGTTAACTTCTGTGTAGCGAGAGAAGTTCATTTTCAAAACAGATAAAATTCAGTCTTTAGGTGTGAATGGTATGAATGACAGTCTTTTTTTTTTTTTTCCTTTTTTAAATTTCTTAGTTGTTTGGGATCCTTAAGCATGCACAAAGCTTTGAACAAGAGGGTCCACTGAGGAACGGGGCGTCTCCAGGTGTCCAGTTAGGCCAGAGCTGGGAAGGCCTCCGGGTCGTCCACATCCGGGGCAGAAGCACTCGACTAGAAAAGAAGCAAAGCAGGGTGAACCAGTGTCAGTCCCTGAACAGCCCGCCAGCCGGGCTTCCTCAGAAGACACCTGGAGGTACCCCTAGGGAACACACAGCAAAGCCTGGCCCCTAAGGCTGCTGTGAACCAGATAGAACCGAAGTCCAACCAGTGTGGTCCTTCACTGCTGTATTCGATTTCCTCACACAACCATGGATGCTGTTTTCTAATAAACCACACAAGAAGATTCTCATGGGACTTCTACTTTGTTTAGTAGTCCTGTACTTTTTTCCACTTCTAAGTAAGAATAGCACTGAGGCAACTGAAATAGTCATGTTAGAAAAAGGTGCAGCAGAGGAGAAGCCCCTCAGGCCAGGCCTCTTCTGTACTTCTCTCAGATAGACTTTCTTTCCCCCAATAAATATATTCTGCTCATTGAAAAAAAAAAAAAAGTGTAGCTGCTAGTCAAGGCACTGAGTACACATAATGAGACGTAATGAGATTAAGCAATGTAGGGAAAAGCCCTTTTTTATATCAGGAAGAGACCAAAACCCCACGCTGTCACTGAGGACAGTAACACCTATAGTAACACTGTTGTTACAGCCAACCACTGGTAGACTGGATCAAGGCGTTCAGAATTTAGGAGGATGTTTGGTAATTTGCACTGCCAAAAGTTATCTAATAATACTGACATCTGATAGGCTCAAGTTCAAGTTTTATCAATTCTTGGGCATCTCTTACAGTATTTCAGAGCAGGGCACTTTGGTGCATGCCTGTAATTCCAGCACTCAGGAGGCTAAAGTAGGAGAACTGCAACTGTGACATCAGCCTATCACTCATGGCTACAGAGAGTTGAAGGCCAGCAGGAACTACAAAAAAATACAAATAAATTCCCCAAAAAACAAGTAAATACTTGAGTAGGAACTTATGTGCAAAGCACTAGAAACAAAATAAACTCAGGTCTCACAACAGTAAGAAACAAAACACACAAAGACCTTATGGGGCTGGCAAGATAGCTCAGCAGTCTAAAGCACCTGCTTAGGCAAGATTAGGCAAGTGCAGGGGATTAAGTTTGATCCCAAGCATCACGTGCTGTGCCAGCCCTGCCATCAGGGGCTCAGCCTCCCCCCTCAGTGCGGGGATTACAGGTGTGTACCACCACCATGGGCTTTTACAGTCCCCAAGTAAACCCTCATCTGCTAGATACATCCTTGGAATGATTCAAAAGGTACAAAGAGCTTTCCAGGTACCTTGTCAGTCCTGCTGCCGCGGTTCGGACGACCCCCGCGCCCACGTCCGCCTCGCCCTCCCCTGCCACCCCGTCCGGGGCGGCCAAGGTCTCCAAAGTTGATCTCCAGCTGAGACGTGATATCATTTGCAGGCTTCCGGAAGTGATGGTCCATCACAGAGTCTTCAGCGTGAGCCTGGAACATCAACAGAGGCCATTGGGACAGATAGCAGCATAGGTTTAGAAATGATCAACTGTTCTATACAAACAGGGATAGGACACCTCCTTCACTGCACCCTAGTTTGTCTACTCTTGTCCATCTCCAACCTCTGAGCTGTACACCACACTGGCAGTCCTTGGCTGAAGGCACCGGTCAGGCCCAGAGCCAACCAACCAGGACAGTATAAAAGCCCTAAAATGTCAATCACTGAAATCAGAAACATTTCAAGCCCACGCACTTCGGAGAGGACATTCCAGCTACCCTGTCTTGCATAAACTGGAGTGCCTGCCCGATTTCTTCGTCTGTCTGTAGTAGGTAACTCTGCTTATGTTAAAAAGTAAAATGTTCCTCTCCCTGTATCAGGTGGAGCCCCCTCTTCTGAAGGGATGAGGATTTTGTTGTAACCATAGTTACCCTTTAGGGATGTCTGATGTGCAACCTTGCCTTACATGGAAGCCAAGAGTTAAAGCTCTCCCTTTATACTGTGCCAAACTCAAAAGCTGCAGCAGCTTCTATTATTTTACAGAAACCTGAAAATATATAGATTATAAATCCACAAAAACTGTAGCAAATTAACTATTCTGTCATCTTTTTACATGCTTGCTATCCCCAAGCATTAAGTCTGAGTACAGTTCTGTGGGCAGAGATGTGGCACGTTAAGGGTTTTGCTACACGGAAGTCCAGTTATTCAAGGACATCTCCCATGTTTCCAGCACCTACAGAACACACTGAACCTTTTCTGGTGCAGGAAGGCTGACCCCGCCATCAAGCAGTAACCTGGTCCCCACTTCTAGAGCTATGTTTCTTCTCGCCAGAGTATCTTCGCTTGCCTCACAGGTGTGTTCAAATGTCACATACTGGGCCCGGGAAGATGGCTCAGTGGAACAACTGCTTCCCTGGCAAGTGCAAGGGCCTGAGTTCAATCCCCAGCTCCACCAAAAAAAAAAAAAAAAGTCACATACAACATGTCTGACACTGAGTAACAATGAATGAGGACAGCAAGGCCCACCCAAGACAAGCCTGTGAAGGCACACTGACTGTGAAGCATAACACTAGTGCCCGATGAGCAGCGCTCCACTCAAAGTTAATCAGAATTCTGTATTTTATAACTGGCAAGAATGTCTAATCATGTATTTACCACATGTGACACAGAAATACCTCCCCCTTATCAACAAGAGATGAATCCCAAGACCACCCCCGTGGTGGACAGCACAGTCCTGTGTGTGCATGACGTGCACGATGCCTTTGCCTCCTGCCAGGCTATGGGGTGACTACAGGGCAGGTAGCATATGCTGTATGGACATACTGGCCCAAGGGAGAGAGCAGTGAGGCATGAGACCCCCTCACAGGGCTCCCAAGTATTGTACATTGCACATTTTGATAATGTTGAGTTAGATGAAATTATCATTTTATGCTTTCTGATTAGTTTAACAGGGCTGACCAAGTAGCTCAGCAGATTAAAGCGCCTACAAGCAAGTACAGGGGCTAGGGATTCAATCCCCAGGCCTACTGTGCAAGCCCCACGCCCCTGGGGCAAGCTGAGTCAGTGATTAAGAGTGGGCATAGTGGTTCACCTGTAATCCCAGCTGTTGGGAGGCTATAAACAGGAGAATCACTACAAGTCTGATCTAGTAGTGAGACCCTGAACACCCTGCAGACCCTTCCCTAAAACACAAAACAACAACAACAAAAAACCTGATTACTAAAATAGCAGTTAATTCAAAGTACAGAAAGTGAAACCACAGTCAAGGGGATCCTACTGTACTTATTTCCCAAAAGCTCACGTAAAATATTTTAAATTGGGATACTTAAGAGTTAGTATCAAATGCATGAAGTGCATGAAGTGCATGCATGAAGGACCTCAATCACAACTCTAATGTTATGGGACAAATGTAGCTGAAACCCAAAAATTGTCTTGAAAGGGTCCAGGTAAGTCATTTGCACATAACCTAGTGAGTTAACTCTTGGAATGGACAATCTTTCCACATGACCTTTCCTGATTTCTGAATCAGGATTCTGTACTCACATATACAATCTTACATGCAAAGTCCAAGGGGGAGGGGGAATCCTACAGAGTATTCTAACGAAAAATGTTTTCCTTTCTAACACATTTGACATTTAAGACAAATATCCTCCTTACTATTTTTACAGAGTAAATGTTAAAAATCATCTTCTCTAAATGCAGAAAAACATTCAGGTCTCTTAATCTCAAATTTACTTTTCTAAGTTGGTCCTAGAGCCACCGTTGCTTGGGAAAATCAAATATTTAAGATCTTGCCAAGACTACCCACAGCGTGATGCAGAGCATGTGTTTGACAAGCCTGAGGTCTTGGGTTTAGCCCCCAGCACCAGAAATAAAAAACCTATCAAATGTTTTCTATTGCAGAACACCACCTCTTCACATTTTAGTCAGTCGCCGTGTTTCCAGATAAAGGAAACCCGTAAGTTCACCAGCAGGTGCTTGTTAAGATCACGTCCAGAGCACCAATCCCGCTGAGGCTGCCCTGCTGCACCCACGGTGTTGTGCACAGCCAGCTTGAAAGGCTGGCACTAAAAGAAGCCAGTTTAGCTTAAACCAAACAGTAACACCAACATTTCCATCTAATATAATAATCTTTCATTGATCCTTAGGAAGATTAAGACTTTTGGATAGCCACTATTTTTCCAAAAAATAGTATGCTAGGAAGCTGGGCGTGGTGGCGCATGCCTGTAATCCCAGCACTCGGGAGGCTGAGGCAGGAGGATTGTTGTGAGTTCGAGACCAGCCTGAGCTACAAAGTGAGCTTAAGGCCAGCCTGAACTGCATAGTGAGACCCTGTCTCAAAAAGACAAAAAAAAAAAAAAAAAAAAAAAAAAAAAAAAAAAAAAAAAAAAAAAAAAAA
>PVKA01003082.1:0-114908 GCA_004027165.1 Ctenomys sociabilis | reverse complement strand
AAAAGAGAGAAGTGAAAAGAAGAAACTATGCCCTACATAGAGAATGGATCACTGGAAAAGTAAGAAGATGGTGTGAGGAGGCTCAGAGGCTGCCAGCTTTTTTATCCTCTTCTGACTCAGATCCAGGTTTTGGCAAGCTATTCTGTGTGCATTTTTTTCTTTGTTTTGCTTTTGTTTTTTTTTTTTGTTTTTGTTTTTTGTTTTTGCTACAGGGTCTCACTACACAGCTGGGATTCGTAGCGATCCTCCTGTTTGCACCTTCCCTAGCACGGGGATTACAGGAGTGCACCATCATTCCCGTTCTCTGGAGGGCCCAAGGGCAAGCCTGGTGCACCAGGTAGTGCCAGGCATCAAACCCTAACCAGGTGCTTAGTCCACTGAGCTATCACTATGCCCTGCTGGGTGATCTGACAGCTGTCTGTGATTGACAAATCGTGCTTTATTGTCCAGCCTCTTTCCCAGGTCTCTGTAATTGCAGGTCCTACCCTATTTCCTGGCCTCTGTCCTTCCCTAATCTCCTACCTGAACTCCATGTAGCACTAGTCCTTACAGAAAGGATCATAATATATACATTTTATTGCTCTTAGTACTTTGTATTTCAGGATATCTCAATACATTTTTTTATTTTTTTTTTTAATGATTTAAAATCCATTAAAAAATAAGCTAGAGATTTTCAGGCCTTCTTAAGTTGAGCAATTCCGCAGGTACCCCATTTGGGCCCCTCCTTTAGGCTTGGAATCTCTGGTGGTTCAAGAAATGGTACTTAGACTTCTCACCAACCTCCAGGGATGAGAATTGTGAGTCTAATGTTCACCTGGCCTGGATGGCAGTACCCTTTTAGTGATTTTCATTAGCTTTAAGACAGCATCTCCACTTGACAGAAACCCTTGCTTTCCCAGCCTTAATTTCCTAGCAGCCCAAGCCCCTGGCACCAGCTTTTTATGTACCGCAGTATATGAGATATAGGTCCCTTAGTTTATGCAGGTGCATAAAATGTGCTTCTACACTTTCTTCAGATTCACCCTACTCACAGCTACATTTCCTAGATGACTTGTAAACATCACCACATCACCACCTCCCTAGGCCTTTGCCAGTCCTCTTGTGTGATACCCACTCCTCCCTCATAATGTGCTGTGTTGTCACAACCTGTCCTAGGTTAGCATCTGTATGTGGAAGGTCAAGTTGTTGAGTGTGCACTTTTGGGCACTGATCCCTGATAATTGTCCTGCCTCAGGTCTGAAAGCATTTGACGCTAGCTTAAGTCATTCTTTCAGAGTCAAGGGAGGTAGCATCCATGTGGACTGTCATCTACTTTTTTTGTCCACTATTTGTTTGGTATCCACTGTTTTCTAAAAATTAAAACCAGGCCTTAAAAAAAACAGACACTTCACTCAAAACCTATTTTTTTTTATTTTGAAAAATCAAAAGATTTGCAAATAGTGAAAGCATTTATCATAATTACTTCCAAAAGCTTCTCTTGACCTTTTTCCTTAGTTGTTTTCTTTTGGTAGAAAAATAGAGTTCCCATATCTAATATAGACTTCATTGTTCCACCTTTAAATCATATTCCTGGTTCCCATGTGTATTTCCCCAAGACTCCTTAGGGAGGGGCCTTACTAGTAGTTGACCAGGGACAGATGTAAAGATATAGTATAAACATGCTTATTGTGCAGGTGTCTTACTTACTGTTCTCTCTTGTTGCTGAGAAAAAATACCTAACACCCAAAATTAAGGAAGGAAAGGTATATTTTGCTCACAATTTGTGATGGTTTCAACCCACACTCAGCTAGCTCCAGGACAGAGTAGCATGTGGCCAAGGACAACAGTTCATGGTGGTGGAAAACAGCAAAAGCATCGAGGACAAAAGGGATAAGCAGAGAGCAAGCCTCTTTTCTTGCCTTACACTGTACCAAGGCAATCTACCCAAGGGCAGGAGTGGCACTCACACCCACAATCCCAACATTGGATCATGAGTTAATCACAAACTAGAAGGCTGCATGGGGCTTTGGAGGTACATCTAAAAACTACTGAACTTTTGGAGGCCTGTCCATTAGCTCAGTTGTTTAAGTGACTGATTAAACAAAGCAGTCAGAATGCTGTGGTTGGACCCCCAGATCCTCAAGCCTTTCTAGACCTGCCCTGAGGGCAACCTGAGGCAGGCAAAAAAAAAATACTGTTCTGGAGGGACATCTAGACACAAACCAAAGCAACGGGAATGTGAAAAATGTTACAGAGCTTTGTCTGGGCCTCATTATGACCTCAAATCTATTAGAATTCAAGACTAAGATAAATAATTGTCCTTGATGGTATAATTATATACCGCTGATATAATTGTAGGTAGGAGAATTACCTGAACTCTCAGTAGTTGATAAATTCCTTGTGAAAGGGATTTAAACAGCAGAGCATAACAAGTAGAGATATATTTCTCTCGCCAGCCTCATCAGTAATTCCATTAAGTTATTAGGTCTGTGAAATTAAGAATGAGCAGTGAATTTTATATTTCATCTTTTCTCCTTCCTCATTTTGCAGCTCATTTATAATAGCTTTGCCCAGTTCCTAGTGAAGGAGAAAGGGTATGATAAAGAATTGCTCACTGTAACCCCAGAGGATTGGGATTTCTGGTAAGCTCTTTTTTTTCCTTTTTAATATCTGCACATTCCCTGTGGTTCTTAATTATTGCTGAGAAAATTTTAATGTCTTCTGTAAAGGTAGAAAATGAAATATGAAATTGAGTCAAAGAACAAAATACCTTCTGTTCTAAAATATTTTTGTTTTCTACTTTGAACAACTGTAGACTTAATTGTGAAAATAAGCTGAGAGCTTGTGTGATTAATTTGGAATTATTGTGTGCTTAAATTTGTCATAAGATTTACAAAGGTTAAAAAATAAAGTTTACATCTTTATCAAGAGAAAGTTAGCTTTATTATCTTTCAAATAAAGAACCATAAAGTGAGTCATTATCATGTGTTGGATATCTGAACTAGAACATTTGGTTTTATATAATTGGGATATTCTTATTGACTCCCTTTCCAGTTTAGAATTCTCAACTTCCAAAAGCTTCTTTTGTGTTTCTTCCCCATTTAAACTATAAAAACAAAAAGTCTTACACTACTTCAATTTTTTTTCATTTTAGTCAGGTACAGCATAGTGACACACATGTTGACACTGAGGCTGGAGGATCTCTTAGCCCAAGAGTTCACACAGTGAGACCCCTTCCCCAGAAAAATTTTTAAAGATAAATAAACCTAAATGAAATTAATAATGATACTGAAAACACATGAAAAATATCTAATATTGATCTGTTATACATTCCTTTGTTACTTGGGCAGTCCTTTGATAGGTCCCTCATATAAAAGGGAAAAACAGACAGCTTACTATAAGAAACCAGTAGCTCTGAAAATTTTACAGTTAGAGTAAATAATGTTTCTAAATTACCTTGTCATTTTTATTAATTCTCTTGGTGTTTAGGGGTTATGAAAACACTTGGCTTTTATTATTTATAATATGAATCGACACTCACTTTTCTCCATATATCCCGCAAGTCTTCAACAGTGACGCATGTAAAAAAATAAAAGAGTATTTGACTTTCTTTTAGTGGTTTTCAATAATATGCTTTGCTCACAAGGCAGGTTCTTATAACTATACCTAAAGTGAAACAAATTCTAAATGGTGTAGAAATTACATCAGGCTAAGAGATTACTTTGTAGGATATGAATGTGTGCAAGCATGCACATGTGTGTTTACATATAATGTGCTTAGACAATAGGAAAAATTGCCAATTTTGACAGAGGCATAGATAGAATTGTCTTCAGGCTTTCTTTTCTTTCACTTTTTGGATGGTTAAGACCAAGTCAAAGCAAGACCTATATAACTAACTAAAAATGTAACTTTTATATCTGACAAAATCAGTCAAATCCCCTCAGGATTTGCCCTGAAACCTTGTACAGCAGTTTGTAGATCTTTTAACAGTGTCAGCCATGTGGATGAGTCACAGCCATTGCTTGACCAGTTTGCTCTGTGAAAGTTCAGGCTTTCTTTTGGGTTTGAAGTTCATCTTTTTTACAAACCTAAAGATTTTACAATTGATACATATGTCCTTTGCTTATGTAACAGTCTTTACATACCTCCTCTGTGATAGGTATCTACACTTTTCAAATATTTTTAATGTGACAGTCACCTGGGTAGAAGGTGACTTCTTTATTGGAGTTGTAACTTTTAAAAAATATGAATTATTTCTTCTTGCATTATTTACACATTTGAATTGATTGATAATCACTTTTCCATTTTAGTTGCAAAGGTTTGGCATTAGACCTGGAAGATGGAACTTTCATTAAACTTGCAGATAATGGCACTGTGCTCAGGTAAAGCAATACATTTGTAAAGTCAAAAGTTTACCTCTTTAAAACAGTGGTGATGCGCCTATGGCATGTGTGTATTGTGTCTTACTTTTAAGACAAATGTTACCCTAGGAAGTGTTTTTTTGGTACTGGCGATTGAACTCTGCCTCAAACTTTCGGGCAAGTGCTCTACACTGAGCTATATCCTCAGTCCTGCATGAGTTGCTTTCTCCTAAACTAGTAGTATATGATCCTTAAGTTATAGGTTAAATTCTCCTAAGCTAGTAGTATATGATCCTTAAGTTATAGGTTAAATAAAATTATTATTTTACTGAAATAGATGAGAGATAGTCTGATCTGTGAAATCTAAAGGTATAGTTCCTCATTCAAAATATTTGCAGGAAGTGCAACAGAAAGTTAACAGCTTGCTTCATCTAATTGATCACTGCTTATTGCAAAGCAATAGAAACTGTGCTACTTGTAACTAGGTTCATAGCTTTCTTTGATTAGAGAAGGAGAGAATGGTTATTGGTTTGGGGTTGAGGATCTGTGTTTACTTCCTTTCTTTCCTCCATTTATGCCACTTTGCATGTATCACCCAGGGGTCATGTTGTATCTCAAGTCCTTCTGGAAGTTTTTTCTACATTGTTATAATCCTTATCAGGTCTTCCCCTTTCCTGCATTCCATACTGACATGCTTTCCTGTCCCCCTATATCTGTCACACCCTCTCAAGGTATGAAATCAGTCAAGAAATAGCTGCTGTCCCTGTTTTGAGTCTTTCAGAGAGCAAGAAAGTAAGAATCTATTTTGTATCCAGACTAAAAATATGATGGTGGAGCTATGCTATTTTTTGGTTATTCCACTATGATCAGAGGTGAAAGATAAGATTCAACATAGGTTCCTTGCTTATATAATCTTCTATATTGGTACTTCAGTCCTATTCCATTGTACAGAAGTCCCCAGTTTACCAATAAATTCTTTCTACAAGGTAAAGCATAAGAAACCAAACACACACAAAAATAATGTTCCCAGCTGTACTGTACTACTATATAGTAATCACAGCAACACAGATGTGACAGTGTCCAGCAGACATATTAGATACATCCGTGATATGTTCACATCTTCACATATTCATAGCCCAAGATCTGTTCGTATCAGTGAGGTTCAAAACTCACAAGTTTGTGTGTCAGGGACTTACTGTATAAACTCTACTGTGAGTTTTCTCTAGACCTTCCCCTGCAGTACATCAAACTAGAGCAGGTAGGAATGTACCTCTTCTTTGTGAAAAAAATAAATAAATAAACATATTTTATTTATTTATTTGGTACAGGGTTTCGCTACACAATTCAACTCATAGTGATCTTCCTATCTCAACCTCCCCAGTCCTGGGATTACAAGCATGCACCACCATACCTGGTTCTGGTAGCTAGCACAGGGCACCCAGGGTTCCAGGACCAGCATAGCATGTAGTACCAGGGATCAAACTCAGGTTCTTGTGCTAGCCTGGCAGGCATTTAGACCACTGAGCTATCTTCCCAGTCCCTGGAAGCATCTTTGAATACTTCACAATTTATTAGATTTCCTTTTCTCAAACATCTAGAAGTACCGTGTGCAGCTTTGACTGTGACTTTTACCTATGGTCCTATTCCTGCAGTGTTTGTGGTACCTACAATATAAAGGACTCAAGCTTTGTTTTGGTTTACAGTTTCAGAGGGTTCAGTTCATGATCTGCTGGTTCCTGGCTTGTGTCAGAAGGGAATGGGGAGGAAAGCTGCTCCTCTCAAGGCATCAGAAATCAAGGAACAGGGAAAATCTGCATAGAGGAAGGCATCAGGGATCAGATGCAGCACCCAACATCTCACCCCTGTGATCCACTCAGACACACCCAGAAATTGGCTTTACTGATCTCCTAGGTATTGCTTAAGTCAATCAAGTTAACAGTCAAGATTAACTATTATGGTGTTTTGGGCTATTTTGTGTAATTTTCTCATTCGTACATATGTCTGTGTGTCCCCCACTCTCTGCATCTCCATTTGCCCAGTTATGTCCTGGTTGGTCTGCAGTTTCTCCTGAATTTTATAGCTAATCTCTTTGGTACCATTTTTCCAGGACAGTACAGGGCATTCTTTGATGACCATATTTCGCATTTGGGATTCATCTTGATATCCAGTATTCACCTCATCATAAAGGAGCCCATTTATTCTACACATGTTGACTCCTGCCTATAATCATAGCCCTCTGAAAGGCTGAGGCAGAAGGATGACAAATGAAATTTTTAAGATCTGGGGCTGTAGAGCCTGAAGAGAAAGATAACTGAGAAGGTGCTGGGCTCAATCCTCAGTACTGCAAGGAAAAAAAAAATATGCTTTCCCTGTTCATTTGTCTTACTCCATTTCCCACCTTCACCACAGTTTCTCATGATAAACTACATAAAATATGAACTGCTTCTGTATATGGTAAGGTTCTCATAACAAGGCCCAACTGAAAACAAAAAACAGTATTGTGAGCATAGCTGTTTTCTTACCTTGTTCAATGTTAGTGCATTTCCCTGGTCGATTCCCAAGGTGCTTTTAGTTGTGATATCCTTGGGTGGACATACTGTCCCTTCTCCCTACAATCCTTTATGCTGACAGTCATCTGCTCTTGGTGCCAGGTGTCTGAGCTATATGCTATAGCCCTGAGTGACTCATGCTCTAATTCTGGTCACTGCTGCAAGAGCCAGCTTCCCACCAGTGTTCATCTCATCCTTTACTTAAATGACTGCTTCTCTAGGAGTGGTGTCTAAGGTAGCAATGACCTTAAAGAATGAGTAGCCTCTAATCACCTGCAGGTGGGCTTAAGAGAAAAAAGTAGAGCTGTTGCTGTTGATCAAAACACCTTATAGACTCTTAAACAGAGAAGTGTTCCAATTATAAACAGACAAGGAAAGGGGAGGGAAGGAAGAGGACAGGACAAGAGTTTGTTAGCTGGGCATTCAAAGCAATATGTATCTCTTGAAACCAGGGCAAGTCGTGGCACCAAGATGATGGCTCCTGACATGCTGGCCAAGGAGTATGGGGCAAAGGAGTGGAAGTACTTCGTGTCTGATGCTAGCATGCCTAGCCACCCAGGTATGTCTCACATGGATGACTCTGGGTCCACTGCTTTTTTGCTTTGGACCCTGAACCTGTAATGTGAGAACACAAAGGTCCTCTGCGCCCTCCACCGGGCAGGATACATGAAGGAATTTGCCTTCTGTATATTGCAATAAGATGTAGTTGTTTCCTAGCTATGTCGGATTTCTGTTTGGCAGTTGGTGCAAAAAGTTAGCAGCATTTTCATACTGTTACATATAAGGTTTTATTGGTACTTACTCCTTTCACTTACATTTGTTCTGGAGTAAGATCACCCATTAGAAATAGTGTGTTCCTTAGCCATCCTCTGAGGCTGTGTATTTGATTCATTATAAACAGGCTCCTCAGTTTTCTCTCCCCATTACCCATTTCTCTCCACATTCATATTACTTACCATTGCTGTTTTCTAAAATTTTTATTTTTATTTTTTAGGTTTAGTCTATTCTGCCTTTGTATTTTGCTTTGCTGGACTTTTAAATTATTTTTATTTTTGTAGAACTAGGAATTGAACCCAGACAAGCCCTCTGTTACTGAGTTAGATCACTAATCAAATTTTCTTATATTTTAAATTGAGTTGTTTTTTTTTTCTAGTTTCTTTAAAGAGCCTCACCAAGAGTAAATGTAAAATAATTTTTCAAAAATTATTTCCATATTTTTCCATAAATTTATATGGAATGATTAGGCTTTATTGAAGTTTTTATTTTTACTACTATATATGCTTGGTTTGTGGCATTTGCCCATGTTTTGAAGGTTATATTTTGCTTTGTATTTCCATAGTAAGTTGAAAGTATAAGGAACTGTATATACTCTTGATAAAATAAATTGATAAGAAAAATCAAGATTTCACCTTTGAGAGTAGATACAAAATACTTCTATACTTCCATACAGTAATATCCTTTTACTCAAGTAATGGTAGAGAACTGCCATCAAAGTTTAGCAATTACAAATGAACTATTTCCTTATCGAAGGAAGAGGAGTACATAAGCATTTCATTCCTAAATCCATTCAAATACCAAAAATTGCACTCAGCAGGAGGACATCGTGCCTTACCCACTATTTCACCACTAGAGGGCACTATTACCTCCTTGAATATATAGCACCCTGTGGTTCTTTTTTTCTTTTTTGGCAGAACCATGGATTGAACTCAAACCCTTGCGCTTGTCAGGGAAGTGCTTATTCTACTGAGCCATCTTCCCAGCCCCACACCCTGTGGTTCTTAAAGATGACCATCATAGAGGTCTTGTTCATCTACTCTTTTTTGGTGTGGGGGGCAGTAGGTAGCAGGAATCAAACTCAGCACGTTGTACTTCTAGTCAGGTGCTTGTGCCACTGAGCTATATCCTCAGCCTCAACTAGTCTTAGCTGGGTTGTTTAGGCAAGTGTTTTTCATCAGGTGCCCTATACCCAGATAGTGAGGCTGTGATACAAAATAAAAAAGTATTGTTTTTGCAGAATAATAGAGGAAAGGTAATAATTTTTTTTAAAAAATTTAATATTGAGAAGTAGAAAAGGAAAATTCTGTGATTCTGCAACACAGTTCACTTTTTTACATTGAAAGAGTGGACTGCTTAGAAAATTGATGTACTATAGAAGTTAGGGATGGTGGGTGCTAGCTTTCACAGATACTTCTGAGCAGAAGCACAGAAATCACCTCCTGCAACTGTCAACCCAGTGCATAGGATGCTGGGATATTTGTTCACTGGCTTGTGTTCCATTAGCTGAGCTTGGCCACAGGGGCCGTATGGCTCTAGGGCCTTTGCATAAATAAGAGGCCCTGAAGTTTGGGGTAGGTAGGATACTCGTCTGCACTGTGGCTGAAGGCAGACTCCAGCTGTGAACTGTGGTATGGGCTGTGAGAAGTGTTGCCTGGAGACTGCAATCCAAAAATGGCATGTGTGCCAGGGAAGGGCTCAAGTTTGCTTCAAGCCCTGTATTTAACCCCCCTTCCCTCCGTAAGATCCTGAAGTGCGCCAGCCATGTGCTATAGTTTTCTGATACTAAGTGCTCAACTTGTGCAGCTTGCACCTTACTTCTCTTAGCACCCTGTGTGTTCTCAGATTGTACTGCATTGTGTCTGAAATGCCATACATGCTTCATGGCTGCTCCAAGTGGGCCAAGGACGCAAGTAGAAGAATCTCGTTATGTGAAGTGCTCTGTGGAACTTTCGTGTTAGCTGGTTGTTTTGATATTTAGTTATATTGATAACATAAATTGTTGCTTCCGCATATTCCATTTTAGGTTTGGGGTATATTCTGGTTTTAGGCTGTATTTTTAAGATAGTCTAATTTTTTTAATTTTAGAAAAATAAAACAGTTTTAAATCAGGCTAATAGAGTAACAATAGTTAATATGTTGCATATTGTTATCTTCATAGTAGCTACTCACAGTTCAAGGTATAGGCATGAAATATTCTCCAAACAATGTTAGCACAAACTTTTTTTTTCAATGATCTAAGAGAAACTAGCTAAATAACTATCTTAACTATCTTGTATACATATTTTTTTTTCCTTTTCCTCCTTTGCCCCATCAGTTTCTCTTCTTGTTTGAACAGTTTCTGCGCAATGTACAATATATATTGTACAATTTGGATTTTATTTACTCTTTCAGCTTCTCAAACTAGTGAAACAGTACAATGTTTATGCGAGTCTGATTTATTTCACTTATGAGGATGGTCTCTAATTGCTTCCCTGTACCTATAAACATTTCAAGACTCACATTTTATCCATATTTATGGCTGAGTAGTATGCCATTACATTAAAAAACACATCTTTTTTTTTTTTATCAATTCCTTGATTGATGGGTTATTTCCAAGATTTAGCTATTACAAATTGTGCTGCTACAAACGTAGTTGTACATATATCACTGTAGTATGATGTTTTTAATTCTTCCAAGAAGATATGTAGCAGAAGAAGAGCTAGGTCAAGTGGGACTTCCAATCCTAGTTTTTAAGGAATATCCACACCAATTTCTATAGTGATTGCACTGTTCTACACTTCCCGTGACAGTGAAGAAGGATTTCTTTCTCCCCCACAGTCCTACAAGCATTTGTTACTGGTTGATGTCTTGATGACAGCCATTTTTTCTGGCATAAGATGGAATCTCTGTGCTGTTTTCATTTGCATTTCTCAAATGTAAATAAATGATGACAGCCTAAATATTTTTAATAAGGTGCTTAACTTAACAAGAACATATGTCCTCAGAGCTTAAGTGTTCTTTGAAAAGTAGTGATAGCCTCTAATGCATCCATTTTGAATGAAACAGAGGCCTTCCAACAAGGCAACCAAAAGTCATTGTGTCGTCAGGCAAGTTGCTGTGTATTCCATATGTGTGACATATTAAAAGTGTTCTCAATTTTAAAATTTTGTTCTTGTTTTAGGGAAATACTACTTTTATGATAACTATTTTGACCTGCCAGGAGCTCTCTTATGTGCCAGGGTGGTGGATTCTTTAACAAAGGTGAGTGGGAACTCATGTCTTTAAAAAATTGTTTGTATTCATTCAGAAGTAAAAGGACTTAATTATATATAACTTTGAACTAGACTTTATTTAATTACCTGTTTGTGGCTTCAGGAGTGACTGAGAAAGAAAAACATGGTGAATTTGGTCAAAATATTTTTAGAAAATTAAATAACAGTGACCATCTCACCCCCAAAAATAAACCTGCAGAGGGTGCAAGAGTGTAGAAAAAGAAAATACAGAACATGATGTGGACAAATATTTTCTTGCTTTCCTTAGCAGAATAAAACTTGAAAGTAATTCATATTTCATGTGTTTCAAACTTTTCAAGCATTGTGAAAAGCATAAAACAGAAAAATAAAGTGAAATTTTTTAATTCGTCATTTTCAGCAATTGAAAGTATGTAGACTTTTGCTTTGTTATGAATCAAGATGAAATAGGTCTCTAGTTTTAGCAATTTATACTTAAAACTTCAGATGCATACATAGAAATGTTTACATGTCAGAATGGCTTTCCCTGTTGCCTTTTAAAGTCACAAATGTATATATGAATGGCTTTTTAATTAGAATTACAGCCCTGTGTCTGAAAATTTCTATTAAACAATAGTTTTGGTGTATTTCATACATCTTATTTTTTTTCATCTTTTTCTAACATGAAATGGGATCGGTGTCTCATAGTTACTACAAACAAAATTTATGTCTTTTTTTTTTTTTTTTTTTTTTTGAGAGTGTTGGAGGTTGGACACAGGGCCTCACGCAGTGCAGATGGGTGCTGTGCCACTGACCCATGCCCACAGCCCAAGATGCACCTTTAAGTAGTTTGTAGTTTGATGTTGAGAATGATAGGTGGACACTATTAATGTTGCCAAGGAAGCAAAGGGCCATAAGCTGTATCCTTGATTATAATATTTGTTTTCTGGTTTTAAAATACCTTCATAGAAATGATTCAAATTTTGGATTTGAAACTTCATTCATTTCTCCTGTATTGATCTGCTCTTGTTTTAAGTGGGCATTGAGTTCTGAAATAAACAGCATTTGAGGCTTTAGAGCTTTATAGGCTTCTTGGCCTCATTGATGCCAAATACATGAAGTAATAGATTCATAGGCTTCATAGATCATATGACATCATAAATTATGTGTTTAAAGTCTGCCATAATGAGGGGCCGGGGAAATAGCTCAGTAGAGTGCTTGCCTGGCAAGTGCAAGGTCCTGAGTTCATTCCCTTCCACAAAAAAAATAGAATAAAATAAAATAAAGTCTTCTGTAACCTGTACACTTTATAATAAGTGAAAATTTTGATTTTATTTGGGCTACATTAGCTATTAATACTTAGTTAGAAACTGGGGTGGAAGATTCCTGCATATTAAATAGGATAAAAACTTTATCCTGTTACCTTTCTAAAACATAAATCCCTGTCTTATTGTTCAGTAATACAGTAATTGTTTGCCAGCATTTTCCACTATGCTTATACTCAAAATTATTGCAAGTGTTACATTTGGACATTTCTTTTTTAGCAGAACAGTGGTCAAAAAACATTTGATTTTTGGAAGGATATAGTTGCTGGTATTCAACACAATTTTAAAATGTCAGCTTTTAAGGGTGAGTAATGGGAAGAGAGGCTTCCTAATAGATGTTTGTTAAACACCATATCTACTGAATTAAATAGCAGTTGCCTCTTGCTGTGCTCCTTAGTTAAGATTTAATTTGATCTTAAATGTTGCTATAAAGTTAGTTCTGCTTATATTTTAAGAAGCTCTTTTATTCATGTCTGTTTTGTGGTCATAATTATATTTCTTGCTGTGCTGTTAAAATATCATTTCCATGTCTGCCAATAGCGTTGTGCTTGGATTTCTTGGAACAAAAAACTCCAATCTTGCTGTTTTCTGGTTTGAGAGGGATAGTCGGTAACATCTATTAACCTTTCGTGTGACAGCTATAGACAGGTGGGCACAGTGGCTGCTACTGGAAATGTCATTCTTGCTGGTGAAACACAGGAGTGGTTGACCCAGAGTAGGGTCACAGCAAAGGTTTTAGATTTTTTCTTCCCAGATTGTCTTTTATAGCATGTTACCTCCATCACTTTACTCAGACTGGCTTGAATCAACTAGTTGGCTAATAGATACTCAAGAGCAGTATTTCAACTTTGAAACATGTTGCCTTTGATTGACACTAAAGTATTGCTAGCCTTCTTAATGTAAATTAAGCCATCAAAATAATTTTAAATATTATGACTAAGAAATATCAGTATCATAAATAGTAATTGTAGAACATTTGTTCAAATTGCACATTTCTCTGCCACCTGCTACTTTCCCTTCTGTGGCATGTTTTTCTCACTTTTCTGTGTCTACTTTTCTTCCCTTGACCTAGCTCCTGAGCTGCTGTGGCTTTGTGGGTCCCCCTTCACAGTCCACACTGAGTACTAAGTGTGTGAATGCCACCCAGACCACCCACAACAGATACAAAAGCCATCCTTAGTGCTTTTGTCCCCTTAACTTTTGAAAGTGAAGCACCTTAAAAGCATGATTGAGAATAGAAAATTGCAGCTTTCAAGTAAATTCGAGATAAAAATTTGTTAATGTAATTTTATTGCTTTGTAAATAAGTATATTAAATATTTCATGCTTCAATAAGTGAGGCACAGCTTAAAAGTTTTAAAGAGCAGTATAAAAATGCAGTACAGAGCATAAATAATCTTTTCACTTATCATTATTTTGAAATCCTTGATGTTAGTCATAATTTCACTGGAATGGGAAATACACATACACAAATGTTCTATAAATCCACAGAATATTGTATAAGGTTCAGTAAGGAATTAAATCAAATTAATCACATTTGTGTTAACAGTGGGTCAGGTACCTATTTCTGAGTTGTGCTGGGTGTATGGAAAGATTTTCTGCAATCCCAAAAAAGGTTGAAAAGATCTATAATTTTAAAGCACCTGGCCTCTCAAATTGATTATAATAGTGTTTTGGTTTCTTCCAAGAACTTCAAAGACTATATATGTACCTATATATTTGAATAAATCTTTATGAAAGGGGCTATATAAGCCATAGAACAATGTACCAATACAAGTATCTTAGGATACACAGTGTTTTTTAAATATAGAAATTCAAGTATTTAAGTTCTACAAAGTTGTATGTTATCTCTTGAATATTCCCTAAAAATTCTCATATTGTTAAAATAAGGCTTATTTTAAAAGGAAACAGTGAATTTCTGAAATTAAATTTTAGCACATTCTAGAATGCTGATTTGGTTTTTCATGATTTGCTTTTTTTCTTTTTTTAACATTAGTAGGACTTTTGTGATGACCTGTTTAGTCCACCTCCATATACATTTTGTGGGGTGGAATGGAGTTAGGTGTGCCTTTCCATATAGGAGATTTAGTCTAGTTCAGTGGGACTGTGCTCACATGGGAGCCACCAGGAACCCTGAGAAGGAGGAATGGACATACTCAGAGGAGTAGAGGCCACTTGACTCAGCATTGGGCAGCTGGAGCCACACCTGGTCATTTTCTGTGAGGTCGACAATGGCACTCCCTGAAGCCTGATCCAGGTAGCCTTTGGAATACTCATCATAGGTATACATTACGGGAGTGCCATTCTTATACAGGCCAACCCAAACATGAGTCCCTTTCACATGCACATGGTAGGAGAAATAGTATATTCCAGGTACCCTGCAGGTAAAGATTCCAGTTCTTGGGTCATAATGCTGTTGCCTATTATACAAAATCTTGTCAAATGGAATGGGAGCACCTGTTCCTGGGTAAGCTTTGGAAAGGATGACAGTAAAACCAGACACAGGAATTCCTGTTACTCCCTGGTTGACACTGGCAAGGGGCATCCCTGAAAGACCTGGTCTTTGGCCTGACTTAATGAAGCCCTCAGACATGACTGCCTGTCCCGGGGGACCTGGAGGACCTGGAGGCCCAGGGATACCAGGCTTTCCATCATGGCCCCTTGGACCTGGAGGCCCTGGTGGTCCAGCTGGTCCATTAAGGCCTTTAGTTGCTATGCCAGCTGGCCCAGGAGCACCTGGACTTCCAGGATCACCTTTAGATCCAGGGAATCCTGGAATACCTGGTGGCCCAATGGGGCCTCTGGTGCCTTGTATTCCAGGGACACCTCTTGGACCAGCTTCACCATCATGTCCTGGCATTCCCTTAGATCCTGTGAGGCCTCTGGGGCCTGGGAGACCGGGAGGTCCTCCTATTCCAGAGTCACCTTTTGGACCTGGTAACCCTGGGTTACCCTTAGGCCCACTGAGACCTGGCTCTCCTGGGTACCCTGGTTTTCCTTCTGACCCAGGAGGACCCCTTGTTCCCCGTACCCCAGGATGGCCTGCAGGCCCTAGTGGCCCTGTTTCACCTTTAGGACCTGGAATACCGTTGTTGCCTGGAATGCCTTTTGGTCCTTGGGGTCCTACACTTCCAGGAGATCCAGGCAGACCGGGCTCCCCAGGATGACCTGCTGGCCCTTGTTCCCCTTTGGCACCTGGGCTCCCTGGAAGTCCAGCAGGTCCTCTTTGTCCCTTCACACCTGGCAAGCCTGGTTTCCCAAAACCAGGAGCCCCAGGGGGTCCAGCTATTCCTGGAATCCCAGATTGGCCTTTTGTTCCTGGAATCCCTGGCTGACCAGGGGCTCCAGGGGCTCCTGGCTTTCCAATACCTTCTGGTCCTCGTCCCCCAGGAGGACCTTGGGGACCTGGAAGGCCAGTTGGTCCCCTCTCTCCTGGAAAACCCTGATTACCTTTGATTCCTGGCTGTCCTGGAAACCCATTTTCACCTCGTTTTCCCACTCCAGGAGGGCCAGGTGGTCCCATGGGTCCCTGAGGGCCTGGGAGACCCCTCTCACCAGCACGGCCAGGAGTACCATATCCTGCTTCCCCTTTTTGTCCATTCACACCAGGGGCTCCTGGTGTACCCTTTTCCCCAGGAAATCCCCTGGGTCCCAGGGCACCTGCAGGTCCTTGTGGCCCTGGTTTTCCTGACACAGAAATTCCAGCTGAGCCAGGGATTCCAGGTGGCCCTGGTGGGCCCCGTGGTCCAGGTAAGCCAGCTGGTCCAACATCTCCTTTTGGTCCATATGGTCCTCTCTCCCCTGGTTTTCCTGGGAGTCCGGGCAAACCTGGCTTCCCAGTGCCTGATGGTCCTGGTGGTCCTGGCAACCCTGGCTCTCCTTGGAGTCCAGGACTTCCATAACCTGGTTTTCCTGGTGGCCCAGAAGGACCTGGGTGCCCTCGAGGTCCAGCAGGGCCTGGTGGACCAGGGACACCTTGCTCTCCTCTTACTGCTATACCTGAAAGACAGCCCAATACAAATGCCAGAAAAGAGGATGGTTAGTAACATTGAAAATAATAGATGCTTCTCAAACTAAGTTAGGACAGGTACTGCAATGTCCGTCATTCCAGATAGCCCAATGTGGACCAGTCTTAGAGGCATTCTGATGATTCCTTTGGCATCATTTCTAAAAATACTGTTTGAGAAGATAGTTCAGTTCTGAGTTCAATCCCTGGCACCAAAAAAAAAAAAAAAAATCATAGTTACTATAATAGTTTTATCACATCCTTGTGAACCATGAGAACAAGATGATATTGAAGAATTATTCTAACATAAGAGTATAGTAGAAGTAGTCATCATACTTGTTTTAAGAATAACATCTTAGAAAGGTAACGAAAAAGTATTAGAGCTGACAGAAAAAGAAAATGACAATAAATGAAAAATGTTTCAAAAGTGTAACAGTGTTTTCTCACAAGGGCTTTCCTATAAGGCATAAATGAGAAATGAAATTAATTCAAATTTCCATCTGTTGTTCTCTGCCAAAAGTTTAGGTTGAGACTGCTTTTTTTCTACCTCAGTGTACTCTGTGAACTTTTTTCTGTCCCTTACTGATTTGAGATTGAAATGAAGAATTACATACAATGAATGAGAAACAGAAAGTAGTGTTTAAATACTTACCTAAATGCAAACAAATAATAGTATTTGGTTTTATAAAGATATGAGTTCTTTTGACCAAAATACTTCTCCTTAACCTCAGTAATCCTTTACTTAGTGCCCATGTTGTGGAAAGTGCTCTGGGGCTCACTCGGGCTCACAGGCTAGTTCTCCAGAACTGCTGTCGGTAGACAGTAAGGTGTGTGACTGTGCTTTAAAAGGTGTCTACAGGCTGCTTTGGTCATTTAGAAATGGGCTGTAGCAGGGCATTGCAGATGTAAGTATTTAGCAGTGACCATCATAAGCATTTGTTTGTTTTAGTGGGTACTGGGAAATGAACCCACAGACTTTGCTCTGAGCTTTATTCCCAACCCATTTTTATTTGTTGAAACAAGATCTTAGATCACTTAAACTTGTGATCCTCTTGCCTGTCTTCCAAATTCCTGGGATTCCAGGCATATATAACCATGCCAAACTACATAAAATATTTTTTTATCTCTCAAGGAAATTCTTCAACACATGGAAAGGATAGTAACATTTATATAATGTTTCATGCAATATCTTCTTGCATAATTTATATTATGATCATTTCTTAACAATGTATCCTAAAAAAAAATAAAAAAAAAAACAATCTATCTTAGTCTGACATCTGTTTTGATAAGAGTGAAAAAAGATCTTACTGAAGTCGATGGCATTGGTGCCATTTGAGCCTATAACTCCGTGACAGTGATCCGTGTCACTTTGAATGTTTTCCTAGTGGCTCCTAAACCTCTCAGTACAAGAATGACTTTGACCCGTCTTTGTAGCTTGTCTTCTCCAAAATAAGACTATGGCAGCTGCACCCTGTATGAAAAATGACTGCTCGCCAGGTGTCCATAGACTGATAAAGTAGTTGGCTATGTCCCAAAGTGGTAGCTGTATCTGTTCACACTAGAGCATCTTCTGTATAATTTAATAGGTTTGGCTAAACTCTATTCTAGCCATGCTGCAGTTATGTGGGAACTCTGAATTTCTTTCAGCAATTTAATGTTTTTCTTGTATAAAATGTGGGTTTCTATGTTTGTTACTCTACTTTAATCTTTGCTAGTGGATGATAATGTATTTGAGTTTTTTTTCTTAAATTATTAAAAAGAATTGCTTTAAGAATAGTCGAGATACAGCTACTAACGGCCAATGAGATTGGTCAATGATTTTAAAGTGCCTGCTTATTAAGCAAGCTTAGGCAAGCAGCACCACATGCTGTGCCAGCCCCGCCCCCAGGGTGGGCTGAGCCAGCCACAAAAAATAGAAAAATACAGCTACCGAACTTTTTATCCATTAACAAAATATTTTTATTGCATAAAAATAGCCAGGATGATGCAGTAATTTAAGGTGGGCAGATAGAAATATGTTTAACCTAAAAATGATGTTTTATTTTTTAATTCAAAACTATTTATTAAGGTATTAAAAAGTCAGAATTTATGAGAATATTGAACCTGGTACTTTATATCATACCATGTTAAACACTTGTTGCTTCAAGTAAAAGAACAGATTTCTTTGTTCTCTATTCTTTCTTTCCTAGCTTTTCTCTTTCTCTGACTTCAGTTGTCACCTTGAAACATTCAAGAGTGTCTGTTGCACAGCTGTGCCTTTATTTTGAATACTAAGCTACCTTTCAGAAAACATTTTAAATTTCATCTTCTTAAAAAAGAAGTTTCACAAGTGTAGTTTATTCAAAATGGTTATTCTCAAAGGCATATTACTGAAAATTCTGACAAATGACCTCAACTTTATTTTTAGGACAAAATGTAACTAAAAAGAAAAATGTTATGGAAAGTGAAGTTGGAGCCTGCTGTCAGTTTACATTATCTGGTAGATGTTTGATGGTCAGTTTATGTCCGATGACATTAGTTTGCAATTAGTGAAGATAAAACATAGTGGCTGCCCTTCTCTGAACCTCTTGGTATTTATTTTTCATATATTTTGCAAGTACTGCTCACTGTAGCGGGCAAAGCAAGTGACAGGTGACAAGAAGAGAGTCAAAGCATACCTGTGGCTGTCCAGTACAGCAGCAGTGGAAGAACAGACGCAGAGTGCCGGGTGTAGGGCAGCAGCATGCCATACAGCACCTGACAGACTAGTGGGTCTTTCAGATAGGTGTTCCTCATTTTTAACATGAAAAAATTAAGGCACAGGAAGGAAAAATATCTTGCCTGAGGCTGTGTAGCTAGTTTGTAGCAGTTAAGTCTGCATTTCACAATCAAATTATAAAAGAATGAACAAATAACTGTGAGGATTGCTACTTCATTTGCCTCTTGATTTATTGAAGGATACCAAGTTTCATTTAAGATTCAGTTTTGTGTATGTTTGTAGACCAGTTGAATGAGTTTTAAAATATTTAAGTATTTTGATATACCTTTATGTCTATGTATTTTGTATCTATATGCCCTTACTTTAATTAAAATTTTAAGCATGATTAATTTTGATTGGATAAATATTTCCAGATTATGGTTAGTTATTTGTACAGAAGCATCATTTGAGTTGAGTCTCCACACATGAAAATACTTACTGTTCTTCAGTTATATCTTTTACATTTACTGTGCAAGGAACATTACTATTATTGTATTGTCCTCCCACAAGTCATTTTTTTGTAAAAATTTGAGCTACTTTAAGAACTTGAAAGTAGATTAACTGCAGAGTTGAAAGCATTTTGTTATAGTGCTTATTATTGTTAAAACTGTACAAAGCACCAACCCATGGGTTTAGAGCAAAACATACAGTTGAGCTTACCTTTACTCCTTATAGTATACGGAATGAAGAACCGGGTCTCAGTGTTGGGCAGTGGGCCTTTTACACCTGCGGGAGTTTTGTGTCGTTCAGCGTAAAACTGTCCATGAACCAAGATCAATGGCATTAGCAGCCAAAGGGCTATGTGTGGCAGCATATTCTCAGGTGGATTCTGTAAAACAGAATTGAAGCATTTTATTTTTTCCAGGGCTGCATGAGTGAACTTTTAATCCAATCATCTACATTTCTAGCCAGTCCTTATATTTAGAATATGTTCTATATATTATTGAGATTTTTAGACATGTAAGTATAATTATTGCTTACTTTTGGAAGCCCCAAAGAATCAAGTAAAACTAAAGCAATATACAGACAGGCAAACAGAAAGCATCATTAGATATCTTCATTGAGTAATTCAAGATATTTAACATAGTCTGAAGTACTTAGTAGTTTTAAAATACACTAACATTCTGATTACAGCAAGTTTGTACAATATGGTTTTATTAAAATTATCCTATCTGGACTGATACAAATAGGCCTTACATAGGCATCATAGTGGAAAGCAGTTGGTAAAAATTATGTGCAGAACATGAAGTAACTTGTTTCTGAGCAAGCTAACACGTGGCGATCCACCAGTGTGACTCCTGTCCATAGACTTACTTGGGTGCTGGGAGCTCCAGAGGTTGGCCTTTTGGCAGCTTTGTGAGGCCTCCTGGCACAGATGAGCAGTGCAGGAGATGCCCTGTCCAGAGCTGTCCTGCAGTATTTATACTGTTTTCCCTTACTACAGGTTACCCTGAGTTTAGCTCCTCCCCTCCGAGGTGGTAAGAACTAATTATGGTGGAAGGCTTATAAACTCAGGCAGGGCACTTTTTCCTTGTTTTCTTAATGGGAAGAAAAAGAAAAAAACTATTTGCCTTAAATATATATTAATAGTTTTAACCGTACACCATCTTTTTATTTTAGAAGTTATTCCACACTTTAGATCTTATTACTCCAATGTTGGTTCAAGATGGAATGATGATTGCCCTTTTTAGTTTTGAGAAAGTATATTCTTATATTATTTGGTTGAAAATACTTGGTAGTATATAAATATAGAGAACGAATTATTTTGAAAGAGCAGCTACCTACTTCAGTTATTACACAAAGCCATCAATGTTCCTTAAGTGTTCCTAAATTTTTATGAAAATAGTTTTCCTTGGTTCTTAAGTTTGGGTCTTAGAAGGAAGAAACAAAATGGTGGAATGTAGGTGTGTGGTATGCATTTCAGGGTTTTATTGTAAGCCCTTGGAGATTAATAAAAGAAATATAGTAACATTAAATATTTCAGGGTTTTGCATTTGAGTATTTTTTAGAGAAAAATACAAGACATTTTGAATTTGATAGAGGTAGCAACATAAAATTTGAGAAGATTTAGAATCATTATTCATAACACACTGATTTCAATGAATGCCTTCAGATTTCTTTGTATAAATTTGCACTGCCAAGTTGAAAGTTAGAGTTTGAAACACACTTTACTTGATTATACTGTATTATGTTTATCTATGGAAGGCTGTTGTATCCCTTTTAGAAGAAAAAAATCCTCAAACTTTGTGTTTAGCTTTTTGAAAAGAACTGTTAATTTATATTCCAGTTTTCTTCAGGAGCAGTGCAGGAGATGCCCTGTCCAGAGCTGTCCTGCAGTATTTATACTGTTTTCCCTTACTTGAATCATCGCAGTTAAAAATATTACTGTTGTCAATCTCAAGTAGTTTTCCTTTCCACAATGTCATAGACTCACCTGAAGAATTCCATATACAGTGAAGATACATCACTTTCAATACACCTCTAGAATTAAACGGGTATGGACTCAGGACTTAATGTAATTGAGTATTTCACCAGAAATGAAATAAAAGTCTGTCATTTTTCTTTCCCCATTCCTCTCCTGCAGGCAGTTTTGTTTGTGTATTCCAGCAGTAAAGCTTATTTATCAGTTTAGATTACCAAGATAATCAGCTTATATTGTAATTATTTTTTCTACACTTGGAAATTGTATAAGGAATAACTTTTGTAATTATAGCACAAGCTTTATTGCATCAGTGAGAGACTGCAAAAAAATAAGAGAAGGAAAACAGCTACCTTCCATTTGCTTAGGATCATTTGGACAAGGTTTTCAAAAACTAATTGAGGTTCTGTTAGATGATCTTCAAATCTAAGACGAATGTGTTTTGAAAAGAATTAGCAGAAATGCTCATGTTAGTATTTTTGTGCATACATACATTTACATGGACACTTGGAGTTGAGACTGATACTATTACTCTGTTAAATGTCATTCAGGTGAACTGAAAGATTTCAGCTTTTGCACTTGAGTACACTCTTTGTTCAAGTGTGGCTATCCCAGCTAATTTAATTCAGAGCTGTTCATCGTAATGTAGAAGGGCATCTGTTTTTTCATCAACAGAATGAAAAATTTGGATAAAATGTTTTCTCAGCTCCTCCTGGCCTTAAAGTTAGATTATTCTCATGCTTCAGATGTTCTATAGTCATCCATAGTTGGACTGTAGATTTGGCTCCATTTATACATTGGAAACAAAAAAATAGATCTATATTTGATGTTTACATGCCAAATGGGAGATATGTGAACATATGAGTATTAGTCCTTTAGCTTTGAAAAATGTGGTATCTGTATTGGTAGGTCTTGGGCAGTCAGCCCCGTTTGCAAATAGTGTACTATTTCAGCTCATGGAATCTGACTGCTGTTTATTTTGTTAAGTCCCATAAGGAACACTGTCTTGTCCAAAACAGATTGTAGAATCAGAATATTTGCTAGCCACACCCCACCCAATTGTGTGTTTAAAACTATTTTTATTCGAGGTGTTTACTTTTAGCTATTAGAAGTGACTAATTTGTGACTGTATAAAAGAAATCTATTCTACTTGAAACAGCCCTGCTCTTTAAACTCACCTGTATGATGTTCTTTTATCAAATACAAGTGATACTTTCTGCGCATGCAGTAATTGGCCTTAGCTACTTTTAAGGGTGCTATTCATTTGCACCTCCCAGGGTCACTCAGTTCACCAAATATTTGAGTACCACCTGAGATAAATACTGGGTGAATAATGTAGTCCTACTCTCAAGATGTTTACACAGTGGTTTTCAACCTTTTTTTCTATTCCTGCCAACCTGGGGACATTACACAACTTGTTCAGTATTTTATGCTTGTAATCCTATCACTTGTCAGACTGAGGTGGGAGAACTGCTGAGTTCAAGACCAGCCTGAATTAAGTGAGACCCTGTTTCAAAAGCAAAACAAAGCCAAAAAAATGTGGTGGTTCAGAAACTTTTCCTGGAGCTCATCAGGTACTCATTCTGGACTTCTGGGCTAGAATATATAATTTGATTATATCATTGTCATTGCTAGCTAATATTAACCGTCTAATATTTTTGATGTTTGTGTTCCTATTTCTTTTAACTTTATTCTGGAAAATTTTGGTACTGTCCACAGTGAATGATTACAGTAAATTCCTATATACCTACCACCCAATTTAGTCTAAGCTCAATTCAACTCTTCCATTTTCCCCCTTGTCGATGTTGAAACAAACTCCATAAATTGTGCCAGTTTACCTGTAAATATTTCAATATATTTCTCCAGAAGACCAGAAATACTTTTTCTTCATTTTTTTTTTAAACTGGGAATCAAAATCAGGATCTTATACTTGCCACACAGGTGCAGCACTGCTGAGCTATATCCCCAACCCTAAACAGTATCTTTATCATGTCTAAACATCAAACCTTTCTTAATATCCCATTGTCTGGATATTGTTGTTATTTAATTTGCTCATCTGCAGATCAGTCACTGGATTTTGAGTGTTACTTTCATTTAGGTGTGAAATATATACAGTCACACATCCTTTTTGCCAGGGATACTACTTTAGAGAATGATAGGGTGTATTTTTTCAGGAAACCCTTCATTACTAACTGTCTGTGGTGTTACTAGGCCTTGTTAGTTAACCAGATTTATTAGAGCCTATAAAATGATGATCTGCTTTTATCCTCCCTCCTTGTTAACTGTATTTCTATAAAGACAAGAACTGGTTGATCAGCTATTATCCAAGACACAATTTCTACAGAAGAAAATAAATAAATATGTTTGCCAGTGTGAAATGATAAACTTCCTTCCAGGCACCTTCTACATGTAGCCAGTCTGGTGTTTTATATGCAATTTAGAATCATCATAAACTCCTGCATGTTTTGTGTATTTCACATTTCAGCAGTGGCATTATACTTCTGGTGGACCGTATTTTTCACCACCTTTGGTCTGTGAGCATATCTCTGTGGTTGCTCCTCAGTTCTTGTGGCATCATCCCAGTACTCTTTTTACAGCTTCTTTCTTTGTAGTATTGTGTACTTGAGACTTCTTCACAGATTCTTGTTACTCTAAGCAGAAGTTAATGATCAGTCTGGGCATCTCAATGCCTGAGTCCCAGGGACACGTAGCTTCTGGCTTTTTTAGTGAACAGAGATAATAATTTATGGTCATATTGATACAGGGAAGTAAAACTCCCAACCTGACCTGGATGAGTTCATGTTCTCTAAAACTGAAGAATGAATGTTAGGAACAAAATGGAGGTTGAGGGTAAAACTTTATTGGAAAGAAAAGCTTCTTTCGGAGAAGGACAGAAGTGGGACCTGAGTGGGTTACCCAGGAAGCTGCCTCTTTCAGGTTATTTTTATAGAGCGAAACCATGTGGGGCTAAGGTAGAGAAGAAAGGGTCTCGTTTAAGGGGATGTGGGGTGGGGTAAAACTATGGTCAACCAATGGAATGGCAAGCACCGTTGCTCAGGTAAAGCTTATTAGGCACAGGACCAAATGGGGCAGTGAGTCACATAGTAAGCGGGCATGAATACGAACAGGGTCTCTTCCTTATTGGGGGTTGGGCTAGTGATTCACTTGGGTCTTTTCAGGTGATTGTTACCTATTTAGAATAACAATCACAGGTGCTACTCTTTTAGCATTTGTTTGGCCTTTAGGTCTTTAGGCCTGGTTCACAGCAGGACTATCCTTCCCTCCAATAGTTGTCTTTGTCTTCTTTGTTATCTCCTTCCAGAGCCTGGCCCTGTCTGACCTTCTGTAATATTTTTAGCTACCTCAGCTGCCTGTAACAGTATCATCCAGAACATGCCAATCTCATCTGATCTCAGAAGCTCAGCAGGATTGAGCCCAATTAGTACTTGGGTGGGAGAGATAATAAATTTGTGCATATAATGTTAACTACATACAAACTATGTCATAACTTCTTACAGATGGATGATACAGCTCACATTCGCGACTACCCTGTGTTCACTTAACTTGTGTCTGTATCTCAAGGGCCCACATTGAAAGTCCCAGTTCTCAGTCCATTTTCCTTGTTCTGAAATACTCCCTGTCAATGCCAGCCTTCACAGCACAGCAGTGAAAACACATAAACTCTTAAATTGATTATTTTTGTAGTTCTTCTTGTGTTTGCCAAAAGATCTGTGTCTACAGTACTGTACTATAAAGTTGCTGGTCACTTCTATGTAGTAACGCTGCCCCCGTGGTTTATTGTTAGATTTGTTCCATTTTGCATTCAGTATTTGTCCCGTCCAGCGGGTCAGTCAACGCAGGTCACCTGGGGGAGGAGAGGGGACTGACAAAGACAAGGAACAGGTGCGCGAGAAATGGAGACAAGACAGGATTCTAATCAAGTCTCGTTTATTCAAGGAAGTGATACAGCTTATATAGCAGAGGGAAGGGAAGTCAACGTCACTAATGACGTAGGTATATTAGGGTAATGTTATAGGCTAATAACACTCAGGTGATCAACTAAAGGAGCTTGTGACAGGAAGTCTAACTAAAGGAACACAAGGCAGAAAGTCATAATGCAACAATTTACAGGAAGTGTAACTTATATCCATAAAAGGAATAGAAACGAAGGCTTCCGGATTATGGTGCCCTCCACAAGTATTTAAGAATATCCTCTGTAAATTTAATTTATTTTGTAATTTTCTAAAACCTTTACATTTTCTGTGGTGTGCTAATAGCCAGTTTAGGGGTAAGTGCTAAGTGTTTTGCTTATCGGTATAGTGTAAATGCAGCCACAGTGGCCACAAGCTCATGAGCCAGTGTGAGCCCGGTCCAGCATACACTGCATATCTTCCAGTCAAAGTTATAAAATAAGGAACATTCAGGAAAACCTAGCTTTTATTATTGACCTAACTGGACCCTGTTTCACCATCCTTCTATACACGACCCTTGTTTTCAATTTATCCTTTTGTTAATGCACAGTAAGCTCCCTATATTTGTCATTTTACCTTTTATTTTGTTTTGTTGTTTTTTTGTGATACTGAGAATTGCAGTAATGACCTTCACATTGAGCTACATACCCTTTTTTAATTTTTATTTTAAATTTTGGGACAGGATCTTCTTAAGTCACTGAATTGCCCAGTGGGCTCAGATTTGCATCTTCCTGCCTCAGCCTCCACCATAATCCTCTCCTGGGTTTATATCTGTGTACCTTCCATGCCCTGCCTATTTTACCTCTTATGTGACTGTTTGCTATGGAAATCATTGCACAGCAATGTGCAAAGATGGTCTGTGTTCTTTTATACAGCTTCGTATTCCACTGTATAAATGCACATCGTTTTTTTAATCACTGCTCAGTTGATGATCATCCATATTATCTCTTTATTTTGCTAAATACAAATACTTAGATATACATTTTGTATGTATACTGTTTTTGTTTATTTGTTTGTTTGCGGAACCAGGGATTGAACTCAGGCCCTTGCGCTTGACAGGGAAATGCTTACTCCACTGAGCCATCTCCCCAGCCCCTGTGTGTATACTTGTATGTATATTTTGTTCCTAAAAATCTTCGGAAGAGATTCTTAGAATTGGATTTCACAATCAGAAAGTAAATAAACTTAACAGTTTTGTTGGATTTCATTAAATTCCCCTTCATAGATGATATATTATTTTATATTTTTGACAAAAATATATGAGGTGCTTAACAGTTTCCCTTTGTGTTAACCAATAGAATATGTTCAGATTTTGTGGACTTCTATTACATTTTGGACCACCTTAAAATTACAATCTCATTGTATTTTTATTCTTATGCATAGGCTGTTTAAGTATCTTTTCATAGAGTTAAAACCATATGTCAGCAAAATAACCCAATATAGACCAATAATAGTAGTGAGCTATCAGCACAACTGGCATTGGATTATTCATGTACCTATGTGGATAACTGAATTCAAGTACCTACAGACTTTGGGCTGGCACGAAGAATGAAAAGTCCTTTAAAGACTTCTCCAAATATAGCTTCTCTAACTGCAATGGAACACCCATCTCTGACAAAACAAAACAAAGAATAAAAGACCATTTGGTTGTAGAAAAAAATAAAATAAAATAATAATAATATATATATGTATATATTTATGTATATGCAAGATAGTTAGGTACAGCTACTTTCTCTTAGTTTATTGAGAAGAAAGATTTGTACTAATGTTGTTTAAACAAAATATGTCTGCATCTTGTCCTCTGAATGACTATTATGAAGACAGTAATATGCAATGTATTAATTATTGTAACTGTCCTACTAACCTATTTTGAAACTGTTTCATTGCTATTTTATTTTTTTCTCATTAAAATGAATAAATTATTTTAGAAAATAAAACCATAAATCAATCTCACCTGCAGGTGTTTTATAGTTTAGGAATAAATCACCTGTGCTCTGTGATATAGTTTACATATATTTTTCCCAGTTTTCATTTGTCTTTTCTGTTTGCTAATAGATTTTTTTAACATGAAAACTTGTTTTTAGATACATAAAATTTTGATTCAGATTATTGTTTCCTAGCCTCAGAGCTATATGGTCATATAAGGAAATTAGCTTCCCTGTTACACATGTCTTCCTCCTTGATGTTTAATTGAGTTAAATTTGTGAAATTTTGAAGAGCATCCCGTGAGAGAGTCAATAAAGGAAAAATACCAGGGTAATTCTCATATGTTCATCCCCTTCCCCAGCAGGATTCTGATTTTTCCCGTCCCTCTAATCCTCCTTCCTTTTAGCACTAGAATGGGAAAAGTGCCCAGAAGTTCATTTAGGGGCCCTAAGACCCATCTTCATCACCACTGTATTGTGCCTCATTCCCACTCAAAAGAACATAGAGAGACTTTTTGTAGGTGTTGTACCAGAGCCAAGAAGCTATAAATGATCTATTTGTGTAACTAGCTTAAGGTGGTTTGGTGGTTAAGATACCTGCGGAGGGATTTAAAAGAGAAATTCATGCATAAAAACAGGTGTTTATGAAAAACTCTGAAACTTAGGTCGACCTAAGGTAAAAAAAAATGAGTCATTTTTAAAATTAAACAAGGGTTTTATATTCTTTTTTCTGTTACATATAAATTTCTGCATTGCTTAAAGACCTCATGGTTTTGTGGCCAACACTTAATGAGATCACTTTCTTTCCGTAGTAACCTGGTCAGGATAAAAATAAAAAGTTTATTGGTTTTTTAACCTCGTATCCTCAAGGAGCTTGGCCACGTACTGGGGTCTGAGACATTCACGTTCCTACTTTATTTACATGTTCAGTTTTCATATGTGTACCCTGGGAAATTGGAAGAAAAATGAAGTGCTAATTGGGAAAGTCACAAGGAGTCTGTTTTTCATTTGAATCTGTGCTCCATTGACTATTATAACATGTCCAAATAACTGCACTCACCAGCTGTAAAGCTACTTATAGGAAGAAAGTGCTATAAGCATACCTGTAGGGCATAAAGTAGCTCCATCTACCTGATACCTGCAGTGTTTGAATGCCAACAGAAATCACCAGGAAATCCACCCTGGCCCTGATGCTCACACAGCCATTTAACTTACTAATATTAATAATTAAGATATGTCCCAAAGTTTTCCATTTAAATAATACCTTGCCTACTTAGCCTTTGATTAAGCAGGTTTGTTGCTGGTGGGCAGATCTCTACCTCTCATTATGGACAGATGCTAAATGACTACACCTGCTGTTGTCTCTGACCTGGACCTCAGGTCTATCAATTACACTGAGCAGATCACCTGGCCTTCGATACAATTTCCTTGTCAGTATGTCCATAAATATCTGCTCCCTTCCATTCAAATTTTAAAGATAATTACTACTTAAGGGAAATAGAAAATAAAGTATATACATCACAGAGATACACTGAATACAAATAGTAACGAATTTTTCCACTAGTCCTACCAATTGTTTTCAATCACATAGGAGGCAAAATAAGTCTGATCTGAGTGAGGCTATAGGAATAGACATACTTCAGCTTTAATCCTCTTTTGTTTCTTATTTTTACTTGTTAGGAACTTTGAAAGGTAAAATAAAATATATGTGAAGTAGTACAATAATGGTTGTGAATGCTCAATAAACATGAATTGATTGTGGTGACTGTGCTGATGTCAAATGTATCTCTAATATTGTATTTCAGTCTCCTTGTAGTATCAGTCTTCTCAAATGCTCACAAACTATTTTTGATGCTCTGGATACATCCTGCTAAAGTGATCAAAATTTGAAAATATTAGTTGTCAAAAATATGTTTAATTCACTCACACCACCTAGCACAGTAGTTTAGCCTCACAGTGCATGGTAGAACACTGGGTTCTGGGTGAGGTGGGCTCACTGTCACAGCCCCACATGGAGAAGGAAGGTCCCACTGTGTATCACCAGCCTGGGAAGAGGAAGTGCAGCATTCTAAAACAGGGCCTACTGCAAGTGAACCATCACAAGGCTGACCAACTATGGTGAACCATTGTCAGTGTGGGACCATCTGTATTTTGTTACTACTGTTAATTCTGCATTCTGTTGTCCTGTATGTTTGGAAGTTTAATATATAATTTTTAAGATAAGTGGTCATTTTATGGAAAGCTCAGGAAATAAGTCATTCAGCAAAATTAATCAATAATTTAAATTTCTTATGAAGATTAGTACAGGGCCTTTAATGGTAACGTGGTAAAACTTATAATACGGCTTGGTTGTAATGTTTTTTCTCTAATAGATTTTAGGTTATAGTAAGGTATTTATAAGCTTCTGTAAATGTACAGAAGTATGTGGAATGTTTCTTTTCACAACTTGAGAAACATTAGTTTTTTTCATTATTTTTTCTCAATGCCAGGTAAATATAATCATTTGTATAGGACTATATTGATGTATTAGTTATATTTATCATTCTTAATTCAGACATTTAGGTTTCTAGGAGTATTATATAATTGGAATCCTTTTTGTGATAGAAAGTATGAAACTGAATGTATTCTTGTGACAGTTTTAGAAAACATTTTAAAGGAGAACTTTAATTCCATTCATGTATACTGAGGTACTAAATATATTTATTAAACTTGTTTTCCCTGGGTTTCTATATTCCTTTAAATATAACTCTAAACATAGAACTCAAATATCTGGCTGCATTTAAGTTAATGTTCATTTTCTAGTAAGTTAGTAAATAAGAGTTCATCTGTAATCCACACAAGATCTTGGGACAAGTGTGTTTTAGACTTTATACCAGTAATATAATCCTTAGGGAACAGGGTGTGATACCAGGAAGTAAACGAGGAGTGGTAAGCCAATGGATTTTTGTCCTCAGTGACTATGAGCTCCTTCACATCCAAGCCACAAATACACATGATAGAGGAAGAAGACCACTGTCTTAGTTACTTTTCTCAGTACTGAGACAGAATACCCAACACCACAGTTTAAAACGGAAAGGTTTTTTAAGCTCACAGTTTGTAGAGGTTTTTGTACATAATCAGCTGTCTCGGATGCAGAGTGGCACATGGCAGAAGAACAACAGATCATGGTGACATAAAACAGCAAAAGCAACAAGCAGGAAGAAGAACAAGCCTCTTTTCCTCCCTTAGATTGTGTGCAGGCTACCTGCCCGAGGGCAGATACAGCAATCACACCCCTGATTCTAGTGCTAGACAATGAACCAATCCCAAATCTAGATTTAACAGCCTCTAAAAAGCCCCATGACTGCATGAAGCTTTCGGGGGAACATCCAGATGCAAACCGTAACATTCCACATCTAGCCCCCCCCCCCAAGATCCATGCGTATCCCTTTATGCAAAAGGTGTTTAGTCCATCTCTTAGAGTTGCCAAAGTCCTAACAATTTTAACATTGCTGAAAAGTCCAAGTCCCAGAGTCTGCTCTAAGATGCAAAGCAAACTCTTAGCTGTGAGTGCTGTACAAATGAAAAGAAAGTTAAACATTTAATGGCACAAGATAAACATTCCCATTCTAAAAGTTACAAACGGCAGTACAAAGGAATGGGACCAAGGAAAGTCCACAATCCATGAGGGCAAACATTAAGTCCTGTAGTTGTTTGTACAGCATCTGAGACAATGGCCAGCAAGTGTGAGCTCCAAATGACTTGGGTGGCTCTGGTCCTGTGGCACTTATACTGGTAGTAGCTCCATGGCTTCTCTTTGGGACTGACTTTGCTCATTGCTTGTTTGCTTGCTTGCTTGCTTGCTTGCTTGCTTGCTTGCTTGCTTGCTTGCTTGCTTGCTTGCTTGCTTACTTGTTTTCTTGTTTGCTTATTTGCTTGCTTTGGTACAGGGTCTCACTAAACAGCTTAGACTCATAGTGATCCTCCTGCCTCAACCTCCCCAGCCCTAGGATTACAAGCATGCATCACCGCAACTGGTTTTGGAGGCTGGCTCAGCTTACCAGGGATTGAACCTGGGTCCTTGAGCTTGCCAGACAGGTGCTTAGACTGCCAAGCTATGTCCTCAGCCCTCTTTATTTTCTTAGATGATCCACATTCCTGGTTTTTCCAAACTTCTGGTGTGTCCACTCTACTGCACCTAGGCTTCATACTCATAGCTTCATACACTGCCCTCTCCAGCACATTGCCTGGCCACCCAGGCCTTCTGAAATATGGGCAGAAGCCTGGGTTGCTGAGCACTCTTAAGTCCAATTCTGAGGAACACATTCACTATGATGCAGCCACTGTGGAATGTGGTGCAGCCATTGCCATTCTTTAGCTTCTCAGAACAAAGTCTGTTAACTTGCAATTTTGAGGCTACAAACGGTACCAGCATGTTGCTTCTTGTGATGATCTCAGGCCGTCTTTTTTCTTGTTCCTTCTTGGCAATTGAGATATCTTCAGCTGTATCTTTGCAAACTGCGGCTTTATTAGAGCTTCTTTTATGGCCAAACTCACATTTTTAAACCATTCTTCTGTGTTCTTTGCTCTTGATTCTCATCATAAATCTACCTAAAAACCCTCAATAGTAGACTTGCCACTACTTCACCATTAGACTAACTTAAAATTTGTCTCAGGCTTGGGCAAGATCTCAGGACATGAGCAAAATGCAGACAAACTTTGAACCAAACCATACCACACATGATCTTAAGTCCAAGAGCAAATGCAGTTCTTCTTCCCATCAGAAACCTCTTAATCCTCATCTTTATCAACAAGATTCTATCAACTTCTGGGCTTCTGAGCTCTGATCAGAACCTTCCATACATAGAGAACAGACTAACATGTTCTAACTCTGCCTTTATAGCCTGTACCTCCCAAACTTTCCAGCCTCTTCCACAAGTCATTCCCATAGGCTTTTGAACCAGATGGTCAGTTATAGTCACAGCAGTGACCCCACTTCTCTGATATCAGATTGTCTTACTTTTCTCTCATTGCTGAGTTAAATACCCAGTACCCATAGTTAACAAAGAAAATAGTTTTTTTTAACTCACAGTTTGCAGAGGTTTTAGTCCATAATCAGTTGTCTCCAAGGCAGGGTTGCATGTGGAAAAGTGGCAACAGTTCATGGCAGGAGAAAGAGGCAAAAACATTGTGAGAGGAGGAGTGAAACTCTTTTCTTCCTTTATATGGTGTGCAGGCTACCTGCCCTAGGGCAGATGTAGCATTCACACTTCCAATCCCAGCATGAGATTCCAGCACCTCCATAAAGCCCATATTTTATGACCACATGAGATTTTGGAGGGACATCCAGATACAAACCATAATAACCACTCTTGGGCACATAGTTAAAAATGAGGACTTCGGAGATAGCTGGGCATTCGAAGTGCCCGCCTAGCAAGTGCAAGAACCTGAGTTCAGTCCCTGGTACTGCATGCTGTGCTGCCCCAGAACCCCTGGTACACTGTGCCAGCCTCAAAACCTGGTGTAATGGTGCATGCCTATAATCAGAAGGATCACTAAGTCTAAACTTCATAGTGAAACTCTGTATCAAATTTTTTAAAAAAATTTTTTTCAGACAAGAGATTAATAATACTGACTTTTCTCTATAAAACTTTTTTGGAAAGTTGCTGGATTTTGAACAAGGTAGAAAGTATTAATTACTGAATCTTTGATATAATTCATGTACAAAAAATAAGATACGTAAACAGCTACACTCTCTTAATTTACTGATAAGAGACATCTGCTATAATAATGTCTGTAAGTATAATATCATGTATGCACCTTGTACGATACCAAAACATTATGAAAACAGTTTGCAATGTATTAGTTTATCGAATCTGTCCTATTAAGGTGTCTTAAAACTGTCTCATTAATATTTGTACTTCAGTAAAATAAAAAAATAAAAAATATTTTTAAAAAAATATGCTTGTTGCCAATGAAAGTGATTCACGCAAAAACAGTTCAGCTTGAGGGTGATATTGAAATACTTTTAGGGACTAAACATGGATTTGATTTTTTTAATTACTTATTTTATTTTAATTACTATTTTAATTACTGTTTTATTTATTTATTTTTTTTTATCTTTTTGAGACAGGGTCTCACTATGCAGTTCAGGCTGGCCTTAAGCTCACTTTGTAGCTCAGGCTGGTGTCAAACTCACAACAGTACTCCTGCCTCAGCCTCCCAAGTGTTGGGATTACAGGCATGCACCACCACGCCCAGCATACATTTGATTCTTATGTTAGATTGACCTGTGAGAAATAGAATGTTGTTTAAATTTAATATACCAGCAAAGCCATAGGACATAGAAGCAATATATGTTTTGAAAGTTTATAATAGATTAAACTCTTCCTTTTGCTAACTGTTCTTTCTACTCTACAGTATTATGATAGAACAGTTGATAGCCATTTCCTATTAAGTGTCTCCAGATGTATTTGTTTAGAAAGATGAGAAATTGGGGACAGGGAGAAGTGTCAGTGGAATAAGCACTTCCTTGGCAAGCGCAAGGGCCTGAGTTCAATCCCCAGTTCCACCAAAAAAGAAAGATGAGAAATGATCAGATGAACAGGCTGTAAAGTATTTGGATCATCAACATTATCTGGCCTGATTGCAGTATTTTAAGTGTGAAATCCTAATAAGATAACATTAAGTAGATGATTTAAAAGAAATTCTGATTTTCAGAATGCCAAACTTTCTGTTATTCTTCTGTGAAGAGATTTGTTGCATCACTATTTCGTGACATCTGCAAGCTATTGCTATTACTATTTTATTGTTTTCTTAATACTTACATACCTCGTTATATAGTCCTCAATTCTTAATATTTTAGAATTTTCTTGTCTTGCCTTTGTGGCCAGCTCAGCCCCACCCTCAGTCAGGGCTGGGCTGATGTGGCATGTGGTGCCTGGGATCTAACCACAGTCTTTGCACGCTTGCTTTGCAGGCACTTTACTGAACTATCTTGCCAGCCTAGAATTTTCTTTATTAGAACTAAATCTAAATCAAATTTGTATCTTCCCAGTACAATATGAAAATGATGTTTTATTTTTCTTAATTTGCTATTCAGTTTTAGATATTTAGCATTTCATTCTATTGTTTATACAACTATTTCATCTTTAATAGCAATTGTGTGGATTAGCTAAAAATTATATTTTTTGAAAATTTTATTTTATTTTATTTTGAAAAGTAAAGACAGAAGCAAAACCAAATAGAAAAAACAGAAACAGGGCAACATACAACAATACATATGTTACAGATTTTCAAAACAGGAATGGCTAATTAACTATGGTTGTTATATTATCTATTTTTATTGTCAAATCTGTTGCTGAGATTAACAGTTATACAAAATTATACAAATAATTGAATACTAATGCTTCCTTGTCTTTTTGTAATTTATTTTAGAGTATAATGATTGAAAAAAAATTTTTTTAAAGTATAATAATAAGACATTAGAAACAGTACAAATTTAGAAGGCCAAGATGAGAGGTACTCAACCATGGGTTTTGTATTACACATTGCTGTTCTTGATATCACAACATCACAGATCACAGATATCAGCATGCAGAGTTAGTCAAGGTGAAAATTCTGAACATTAACTTCTATTTTCAAAAAACTGATGGAAACTATTAGTACAATCAGCTCAACCATACAATATATATACTTGTGTGTTCCTCCCTTTTTCCCTATCTTTTTCCTTTCTCTCATCTTCATTTTTTAATCCTTAAGTTCAGTTTCTTCCATTTTACTATATCTATTATACCTTTCAGGTTTTATTTATTCTTTCAGGTTCTTATATTAGGGAGACAATGTGATATTTACACATGTGGGTCTGACTTATTTCACTTACAAGTATAGCCTCTAGTTATATCCACTTGGCCAGGGAGATGGCTTAGCAGAATAAGCGCTTCCCTAGTTATATCCACTTACCTTTTAAGGCTTTGCATTTGTCTTTATAGCTGAGTAATACTCCACTATATAAAAATAGCACATCTTTTTCATCTGTTCCTCAAGTGATGGACATTTTGGTTGTTTCCAAGATTTGGCTATGACAAATTGTGCTGCTATGAACATGGGTGCACAAATAAAAATGACATTTTAAGCTAATCAAAAAAAAGCTTTGGTGCCTTCTTAACTTCTTTTAACATGTATGTTTCAGTTAATACTAATTAGAAAAATTTATTTCATGTGATTGGTATGTTGAGTAAAATATGAGGCAAGAAGAGTTCCTGAGTTGTGATAAAGTAATATAGATAATCTGATATGTGAGTCCAGTACATAATTAAAGAAAAAGTAAATTAAAAGTTATGTGGCCTGTAGAAAATCTTTGGCCACATTCTTTTTTGAATAGGTAGGTCAACCTGTGACCTACCTAAATTATCCTGCTAAATGTACTTGATCACTCTTTGTCTTCTTAGGTTTAGGTAAAAAGAGCAATCTGGAGTTTCTTTGATCCTAAATGATGTAAATAAATAGAGTTGCCTCACTACAAATGGGAACTAAGTTTCTTTGGATTAGAGCCAAGGAAATTCATAGCTGTCCACCTAGAAACTTTCCACCTAAAAGAAAGAATATGACAAGGTAAGAAAGGTAAAGGGTTTTAGAATTAAAGAAATTAATAAATGAAAGTGAAATGTAGGATTCGTATTTATCTGTATCGTATAGCTTCCTGTAGTTATGACACACACAGCTTAGTTTTTTGATCTGTAGTGTAAATTATTTTTAATCTTCATTGCATTCAAACTGATATAAAATTGTAAAATAGACTCAAAGAGACTAGCAAGTTGTATATGACAAAGATAGCATGTTAGATCAGTGGAAGATTATTTAACAAGTAATGTTTTATATATGGATGGTTACCTGAAAAATAAAATTGTCTTTTTTTTTTTTTTTTTGTCTTTTTGAGACAGGGTCTCACTATGCAGTTCAGGCTGGCCTTAAGCTCACTTTGTAGCTCAGGCTGGTCTCGAACTCACAACAATCCTCCTGCCTCAGCCTCCCGAGTGCTGGGATTACAGGCATGCGCCACCACGCCCGGCTCTTAAAATTGTCTTATATCACATGTAATAACAGAATTAACTCCATCACAAAAAAAAATCCAAGCATTAAAAAAGAAAAATTTTAATCTACCAGTAGAAACTGGGAGAGTACTATATGTATTTTAAATCCTGCAGCCAGAAAGCCATTTACAAAGCAGTGACAAACCCAAAAACCTTGAAAGAAAAGGTATTCATTTCTTACAAGATTTAAAGGATATTTTCCATACAAAGAAAAAATGTAAAATTAAAAATAAATAACAAATTGGGAGAAAATTTTCCAACTTATATAATAATCATATATAACACATAAAGAATAAAAATTTTTATTAAGCATTGTAAGTTGCGTTCAATAGCCTCCACATATGCCACACCACAATCCATTGGCAGTTAATCAGACCCAAGAGCAGTTCATTCTTCACAATTCATGAGTTAGGGCAGAACTCCCTTCAACAAAAAATGTCTTTAAAAGTATGTTTAAAAAGTTACCCAGTTGAATAATAATTTGCAGGGAAGAAAATACACATAGTTTTAATCCAATGAAATTTTGTGCAGATTCATTCATATGAATGTAAGAAACTGTACATAGAAACTGCTGCAACAGGTGTGAGTTAATATGCACATACCTAAAAATCTTAGCACTCTGAGGGTCTGAGGAAGGAAGATCCAAGCTCAGTTCTACCCTAGGCACTTAGTGCCTCAGTGAACTTTGTCTCAAAATAAAAATTAAAAAGGACCTGGGGGATGTAGCTCAGTATAAAGGCCTTGTGTCAAGTGTAATAGATGCATGTGTGTGTGTGTGTGTGTGTGTGTCTCAGCCCAAGAATTCTATCCCTAAGAATATATCCTACAGACATAAGTTGCAGAAGTGTCAATTATTTGCTCTTAATATTAAACATTAATTTTTGGCCTTCTTAAAGAGACTGGGTTTTTAAAAAAGCGAATAGCAACCAAGGCTTGAAGGAGTTTTGCAAAAGAGAAGCCTAATTGCATGTTTCAGAAAGAGGGTACCTTGGCTTCATTAGAATCATGCAGTAGAGTGAAGAGAGTAGCCAGAAGAAAGTAACTTTTAGGTACTTAATCTGATTTAAGCTTGACTCAGTAATTTATCAGTATTTGGTATACTTATCTTTGTGTAATGTTTGTTACTATTTTTGTCATGTAATTTAATAGGATATCTGGATGTCGAGAAGCTGGAGTCTGGGAGTATTAATATCTAGTGATCATCAGATGTGCTTTATGAATACTTAAAATTATGTACATTCATACTTAATAATTGCATGAATTAATTTAGGTCCTATGACTTTTGTTAAATAAGTCATTTGAAGACTATGGCATTTTAAAATGTTATGTTGTTGACTGAAATCTTCTTATTGCTGAATTTATCAATTCTGAATGTGTTCAGGAATTACAATTTGTAGCTCCTGATTGCAGATTGTTTCACCTACGCGCCCCCTTTGCCTCTGGTCATTGACTAGACCAGCCTCAGAACTTGCAACACCACTGTGTGCTGCCCACTGTGCCCTCCCAGCTGTGAGGACTGTGTGCACCTTCTGTAGGGCCTTTTCCAGGGCCGTCAGCAGCCTCAGATCAGCCATCATGCTCATACAAATGCTATACAGGTAGATATATTCCAAGTCCATTTTTTTCTTGTGTGAATTTTTTTCCAAAACAATTTATGCAGGAGAAAAAATCCTGTTTTTAACTTAAATGCTTTGATTTATGGCTTTTAAGTGGTTATGTAGTTAAAGCCATTCCTATACCAAAGTATCCCCTTCATTCATTCATTATTCACATGAAATACTATGTATTGAGCATGCTGATCCTCATTTTCTAGTTTGTTAATATAAGGCAGTCAAACTTAACCTACATGCAGTCCTTGGTGTGCTTTTAAGATTCAGTGTTATCTGGAAAAGCCAGTACATGCAAATATTGAAAACTCTGATATTGAATTGTTAAATTTAAGGGTAGTCTGTAGGTAGTATGTTGGAAACCCTTGTTTTATATTCTTCCTACTCTTAACATAAAGTGTATCCATTTTACCTTGTCTTTAATAAATACCTATGTAGCCTACTACAGCAAGTAAACCTTAAAATGACATCAAACTACTTTAGCCTCTTTTCTTTCTTCATTATTGAGATTTATAAAACTGATAGTTTTGTCTCACCAATTATTCTTGTTTTTGGACCATCAAGGTGTTTCTTTTGATTTCTGAAGCTATATAAGAATATGTTAGTTGAGGAGTAGTAGTTGATGCCAACTTTACTAAAAACAAGTATTATTTGAGTTTCTTCTCCTGACTAAGATGCAATATTACAAGGACCTGGTTGATTCTGTTACAGTTTTCCTTTCAAAGGAGAAAAAGAAGTGGAAATTTTGGAGAAAGTAGAATAGGGTTTCTATTTCATATTACGCTTTTAAATTATGTATTGCCTTCATTTGTGTTATGATTTTCAGTACAGTTAACTTGTAAAATGCAAATTTTAATCTAGTTTGAAGGTTCAAAACTGGACAGTGAGCAATGATGATTGGATAATATAGGAACAATTTGTTTTTCTTTTAGTTTTAATACTAAAAGTGCATACCACATAACTTTTAGGTTTATTTTACTACTTAATTCTGATTTCTTTCATCTAGGCCTCTACATCTTATCATGGGCTAGACCCCTTTGCCTCTTCTTTCAAAAATAGAGGAAAAATTAATTAAGGTGTTAGTTACTTTTCTCTCATTGTTGAGACAAAACTTCCAACAATCAGTGTTAAAGGAGAAAGGTTTAAGCTCACAATTCATAGATCTTTCACTCCATAATGGCCTCATTTCTAGGCAAGGTGGCACATGGCAGAGGGGCAAAAGTTCATGGTGGCAGAAAACAATAAAAGCAATGAGAGAGACCTCTTTCTGTTTCTTACATTATATCCAGTTTCCTGAGATTAGAGTGGTACTGAGCCAATCAGAGGACTGATCAGCAGTTTCCTTTCCTTGATCCTAATATTCAACCATGGATTAAATCACACACTCCAGATTCAGCCACCTCCAAAACCTATGATCACATGAAGCTATGTAGAGACATCAAGATACAGACCATAACTGTTAGCTTTTTCAACTTTTTGTCCATAGCCTGTTAACTTATATGTCATGGTGATTATTATTTTGTCCATAGCCTATTAACTTATATGTCATGACTGTCACAGAATGAGCTGTCTTGCTTTTCCTTGGAAATGGTCTGACTCTTATGTAGTGGACTCATCTCCTCACTGTCTCTTGTGGGACCTTTTATTCTCTGTCCTGTCTTCACCAAATCCTTGAGTTTCCTTATCATATTCCAAACTTTGAATGGTATTATAGAAAGAGAATCCTTCCCACACCCCTACATTTTTTTCTCTTGCCCTTCCTGCCTCACAGTTGTACTTTTTGGTTAGTTTATTTCTTTCTTTTCTGTCTCCTTTTAACTCTAATATAGTTATTGACCACATTCATTGTTTTAGATAATGTCAATCAGAAACTCTACATTGCTACATCCATTGTACTTTCATCAGTCTTGTTGCCATTCTTCTAAACATTTAACTTTATGAATTACTTTTTTCAGAACCCTCTTCTGGTTTTCTTACTAATGCTCTTCCCTAGTTTCCCCATTCACCTTAATTTTCTTCTCTGTCTTGTTTCTTGATTTCTTTTTTTTTCTAAATTGCTAATTTTACAAAACTTTTATGAATTTTCAGATTCTGAACAATTTTATATTTGGTCCCCTTCTTAGTACTACAAGATGCCCACACATCTTATAATAGCTTCACCCTGCTTCTTTCTTCATAGGATGGTCTCTACCTAAGGTCACCCTACTGCCAGCACATTCTTGGAAATTCATTAGACACTGAAGTAGGAGTCAGTGCACTATTACATAATGCTACATTAAAGTCATTAAAAAATTTAAAATCATGCTCAGCACAGAATACCCACAAATACCAGTTCAAAAATGTTTTTCAGAGGATACCTTGAGGAAAAATAAACACCATCATATACCTAATATCAGCTGTTAGATGAGTACATCTATCTTGTATTTAACAGTAGTATTCCCAGGGGTCAGGGCAATGGCTCAGTGGAATAAGCGCTTCCCTGGCAAGTGCAAGGGTCTGAGTTCAATCCCTGATTCCACCCAAAAAAAAAAAAATAGTATTCTCTGAAGTCCCTAATCAGATGGAGTTCAAAATGATACAAAAAGGTAATATGCTAATTTATTTAAAGTTTAAATGTTGAATATTTTATTCGAGGTTTAAGTCTCCTTGAATCAAGTCGTGGTTATACAGGAGTACCTCTGTGTTTGGTTAGATTTCAGGAATGCATTATATTCCATCATATGAAATTGTCATTTATGTATATCAAACAGTTAAATATTGGCTGTTTCAACTTAATAATTTTCTGATTGTTTTAATGGTTTTTATTTCTGTTATATGCAGTAACACAGTTCTTTGTGCCTGCATCTTGGTAAACTAAAGGTTTATCATGGATTGTTTCCTTACTCTGTGAAATTTAGTAGAAGGTACATATTCAGAAATGCAGTTCAGCAAAATGAGAAAAATAAATCTTTTCAGAATGGAAAAATAGATCTTCTAAGTATCTCTTCAGTGTAAAGCTCTATTTATTGCAGTTGGAAAAGACAGATGTCTTTGAAAATAGGTTGTCTGTGTCTGGAGGGACTATCTCTGGACTCATTTGGTTTTGTGCTCATTACAGTGGTTGACCAAAGAGATGAAGCATGCCCCTCAAATCTGTAGATTTGAAATGTGTATTTTTTCCCTCTGAATTGCATCAGTAGTTTATTGATTCTGTTTTTTACTTAGTGGTGGTGTTAGAATTTAATGAAAATATGTGAAACTTGAAAATAGTAAATAAAGTTAATTCAACAGAACAACAGTATCTGGAGTGATGTTTTTGGCTAAACTAAAAGATGCTGTCACTGAGCCTTTATCGTTTTCCAATTCTGTATCCTAATATTTTGAATAATTCAAAAGCCACAGATTCATTACTATTCTCCATATCAGTGAAATGGCATATGAATGAAGTTACTCATTGCATTATAGGTCCTGAAAGCAAAGATCAGAAGTGAAGCACAAAGCCATCCAGAAAATATGGTGGGAATAATTACCATGTATTTACACACAAAGAAATAATGTAATTCTCCTTACAAAAGAAAAAGAAAGGAGACTGGTGAGATGGCTCAGCAGACTAAAGCACTTGCTTAGGCAAATGCAGGGGCCAGGGTTTGATCCCCAGTACCACATGCTGCTCCAGCCCCATCCCCGGGTGCATTGAGCCAGTGACCAAGTCCAGGCATAGTGATGCTTGCCTTTAATCCCAGTGCTGGAGAGGCCGAAAACAAGAGGACCACTATGAGTCAGAGCTGCATAGTGAGACCCTGTATTTAAAAAAAAAAAAAAAGAAAGAAAGAAAGAAAAAGAGCTATGATATTTTTTTGTGTAAGTGGGGATGAGATGTTGATAAGTATTTCTACATAGAAACATTGAAAAGAATGCACAGAAAACTGAACAGTTAGTTACTAAAGGATATTGGGGCTGGGAATGGACTAGAAAAAATTACATTGACTTGAATCAAGTGCAATAATGGCATTCATCTTCTGTAATGAAATATAATAGTCACCACTCACAGTTCCCATTAAAAATCACTTAAGTTAGGGGCCCAGGATATAGCTCAGCTGCATAAGTGCCTGCCTGGCAAGCACAAGTTCCTGAGTTTGATTCCCAGTGAGTCCTTGTTTTAAACTCATTATTTTCTATAGTTTTTTTGCTTCCTCTATCCTTGTTCCTCTGTTATTCTGCTAAAACAAATGATGTGTAGTACAAAGCAGAGATAAGTGTCTTAAAGACATGAACAAAATAAGGGGAGATTATATGTACTACTAATGGGATGAAGAAAGGTATAAGAAATACTTTCTTAAGGCATAGGGAATTTAGAGTTTAGTCATATAGTAAAATTCTTATACTTTTATGATGACAGCATTTAAACTTAAGTATAATTTAATTGAAAATTATACTTGAGAGTAATAGAGATGTCTGTGGGTCTGACAGTTAAGTTTATGCCATAGGCTCTCTGCTTACCCCATCTTGGCAGCTACTCCCAGTGCAGCTTTTGCCATGTCTTCCTTTGTCCTCGCAGATCAGCCCATGGTATATGGAAGAGCTCTCATCAGAGCTTCTTCCTGAGTTTTTATCTTTTTCTTGGATATATTCACTATACAACACTGCCTCTGACCTACCAAATGGACAGGGAGAGGAGTTATTGGGTCTTGGGCTACCGTTAACCTGTATTTACATGGCAACAAGAATGTGAGAGATGAAAGAAAACTAGCTTTTACTGTTATGTATCCCACATCTTCCCTTTTGCCTTCTATCTCATATTTTGTCTGTCCCTTTTTCCCATGTTTTCATTATCTGTCCCTTTTACCTTCCATCTCTTATTTTCCTGGTGAATTTAGTCTAAGAACAACAATCTTTCCTCTTCCAAAATCTTTTGGATATCATTCTCCAACTTTCTATAAAACTGTCAAATGGTGGAGCCAGTCAAATTGTCAGTATAACTTGTTTGGTGGAACCCTAGATAAATAACTTTTATAGGTTTCCACATTCATTCTGATCCTTTGGCTGCTATCTTGGAAGCTCATGCAGTGGGAAAAGAACTGTAAGAATAGGTTCAAAGTTGAAACAGCTGACTGCTGACTGCCAAAACCATTGTTGAAGTCTTACGACTAAATCATTTTTTTTAATTAAAAAAATATTAACATGCATAATTGAAGAGATTTGAGTCCAATAGAGGATCAAGTGTATGTGAAATTTCATTTTTTAAAGTTACTCATTTTCAGTAGATCATAACAGAAAAGTAGTTGAAACCACAGCAGGATATGTCACTTGGCCCTCCCAGAATTCAGATCTATTATTTTAACAAAACAAAATGAAAGTATTGAACTAAGTTAGAATGAGGCGCACTAGAAAGACAGTAGGCACAGCAATTCCTTGAGACTTACAGGGGAACATCATAAACTAATGAGATCCCATTGGCCAACTCACCCCTGAGGCTCATTCTGAAAGCCTTGAAGTTACACATCCTTAGGCTAGCAATACAAGTACTGTGAAAGTACTAAAACTAAATCGCTTACATGGGTTGTAGAAACATTCAGAAATACATGAAAAGCATATTTTTAATTAAATATTTCTGTGCTTCTGCTTCCCACCTTCTCTTTGCCTTACCGAAAAAGAAAAAGCATTTTCTGCTGGCAGCTTAAGCTCTCAAGGCCTCTGAACTTTGTAGTTGTGACACTATAATGACTTCAAGTTGCTGTACTGAAATATAACTATATAATAACTCCAAAATTAATGATTCTGCTTCCCTATGGTTGAGAGGAGATGCTTATTCCAAAAATGAGTGTAGATATGGGAATCTTAGAGCAACACCTCACTGAAGACACCTGGCATTTCACACTGCTCTGTTGTGGGCTCTGCGCATCTGCATCAGTGCTTTCCTCCTCCTGCTTAAAGTGCCTACTCCAGCTTCTCTAGAAATTCAGGGGAAAAAATAAAAAATGATTTGCTTTCATTTAACTATTGCTTAGTGAAACAAAAGAAAAGGAAAATGTAGCAATCTTAAGAGGAAAAGAAAAAAATCCTACTTTGATTAAATACATCTTATCTCCTCTGAGAAATTAGCCAGTGCCCCTGCCATCTCTCATCTGTTCACGTTCTTGGTCATACAAACTCACAAACTTTAATTTCTCCTACCTGCACTTGCTGAGAGTCCCTAATTGCTTGTCACAATTTTGTCAGGCTGGTGTGTTCCTCTGTTGCACTCAGTCAGTTCATAGATGCATTGGTAGTGATTCCAAGAAAGGGTAAAACCAGCCACTACTTCCAGAGTCCTGCTTGAGTTGTTTTTGAACTTTATACTTTTTATACAAAGCTCTGGCTGCATCATGTGCTAGCTACCCAGTGATGGTCTGCCTTCTGATTCATTTGCAGGAAAGAATAAGTTTCTGTTGTTTTCCAGTAGTGAGTGACTTTCAGATTAGGGAATTCCATTTATTTGATCCCCTGTATGAATGGAATGACACTTTGTCATACACACTTGAACTGAGTTATTTTAGAAACAACTTCTTCCGTAATTTTAATTGTTAATTCTTGCTGCATGTATTTTAGAAGTGAAAAGTACTATGTAACCTCCCATAAACCAACAATTTAGCATACAAATCTGTCTTCTTATGCCATTACTGTGGAGTCACCAGTACATTTTCTTGTATGATGTTCTACAATTTTATTGATTTTAATTCTGTATTCTTTTTATATTGACTCAGCTATCTGTTTATACTTATCACAACTGGAGAAATGTAACTTTAGTTTCCTATAAAGAGGCTAGGGAGATAGCTCAGCGGTCTAATCATCTGCCTGGCAAGCGCAAAGACCCAAGTTCAGTCCTTGGTACTGCACGCCATGCCAGCCACCGAAACCAGGTGTGGTGGTGCACATCTATAATCCCAGCTCTGGGGAGGCTGAGACAGGAGGGTCGCTGTGAATCTCAGCTGCATAGTGAGAGCCTATACCAAATAAATAAAAGTTAAAAAAATAATAAAGAGGAAAAAAAACACTTCTTATTCAATCATCCGTCCTATTCCATTTTTTAGTCCTATTCCTTTTTAAAACAAGCTTCTACTAATTATTTAACAATTTACACAAATGATTATTCATTTTTCAGTCCATTCCTTTGTTCTTAATTGTGCCCAAGTAAAATTATACCATTCGTTATAGAATGACCTGTTCCACTATCATGATCTGTCAGATTTTCTTGATATTACAGCTATAGCCTGTATTTTCAAAATTATTCTAGCAGCTGACCTTTCTACAGGCTTTTGTGGTAAATAAAATATACTCATTTGGAGAGTTGTTTATAATCAAATTCTTGAGATATTTCTAATTTTCAAAGGAAGCCTCTTTCACTTTTACATACAATAGTTAAATTGTATAAAAGATAAAAATGAGGGGGGCTGGGGAGATAGCTCAGTAGAATAAGTGCCTGCCTGGTAATCTCAGGGTCCTGAGTTCAGTCCCCAGTACTGAAAAAAAATAGCAAATTTAGTATTAAAAAAAAAAAGATAAAAATGAGCCTCTGAAGTCCATTTTACTACAGTAGTTGTTTCTTCTCCGCATCCTCCTCCGCCGCCTCCTCCACTTCCTCCTCCACCTCTTCCTCCTCTCTCTTCATGCATTTAAATTAATATAGGGTCTACAGGGTCTCACTACACTGATGGAACTCAGTGATCCACCTGTGTTCAGCCTCCCAAAACTGGAATTACAGATACACACCACCATACCCAGTCTCAATCATAGTCTCAAAGCCCCAGGGGTGGGGCTGGTTAGCATCTGGCCTGCTCCAGTAGTTTCTATTTAAATAGAAAAGGGATAAAATTCTTAAATGCACTTGTTTTAACACTGAAAGACACTTTTGTTATTTATATTGAACTGAGGAAGTATCTTGCCTTTCTAGTCTGTCTGAATCTTAATGATTATGAAGTTAATTGGTTTTAAGAATCCACTATGTGAGAAGTTGTATGTTAGTTGTGCCATAAACATCTTGCAAATGTAGTTGAGAAATGCCATTCCCCTCTAGAAGATTAAGTCAGGCTTAGAGTACTGTATTCTGAGCATCAGTGGTCTTAAAATCATCCTTTGTCACTTTTTATTACTGATTGTGATTTGTGTATGTGCAGCAAAGTACATTGAATATAAAAGTGATATACTTTGTACTTTAAAATCATTTGTAAAATTAGTTCAAATAGAAAACTATAAGGCATTTTAAAATTATAAATTCTTCCTATGTGTCTAGATAGACAGTCTGTATACTGCATTACTGGAAATTGAACCCAAGACTTTTATACTGAGCTATCCCACCCATTTTCTTTTATTTTGAGACAAAGTCTCACTAACTTGGCTGGATTTGAATTTATGTTCCTACGTCAGGATTACAGGCCTATACCACTATATGTGTACTATAATTTTATTTTTAATTAACACCCCTGTGTATGACATACATTGTGACATTTCAGTACACATAAGAGGTGTGACCAATATACACAGTTAATGTTGAAATTTTGAAAATGTATTACAGTAAAAGGTATGTGGCCCTTGATCCTCCACAAAATATCTGCCTTCCAGAGTAGTTCTCGAAGTCCTCTTTTGTAAGTGGCTGTACAAAGATAATAAAAACTACAGTTCCATCCACACCTTATTGTGGTCTCATTCACCAGATTTAGCACTGTATAACTTCTAGCTCTATCCTAGTGTTAAAATGACAGTGAAATATAAACATTCTAAATTGATTTGGGGGCTAGGGAGATAGCTCGGTGCCCATGTGCCTGCCTGGCAAGTGCAAGGACCTAAGTTCAGTCCTCATTACCCATACTGCATGTTGTGCCAGGCCTGGAGCTGGAACCCTGAGTGTACCGAGCTGGCCCTGAAATTGGGCAGGGTGGTTCATGCCGTAATCCCAGCACTGGGGAGGCTGAGACAGGAGGATTACTACAAGTCTGAACTGCATAGCAAGACCTTGAATCAAATAAATAAAAATATATAAATAAATGATTTGGGATATTGAGATCCCAGTTGTCAATATCCCAACTAAAATCATGAAAGAGGACTTCCAGGGCAGCTTTACAAAATGGCAATAAAAATACTATGTAAGTATTAAAACCACAACTCCATCAGTGTTCATCTGAGTACAGACTGACAATGTTGATGACTGACCTCTCACTTAAAATGTATATCAAAGCTCTATAGATTTTTTGGAAAGGACAACAAAATTTGAAGCTGGCAAAACTATGATTAAAAAAAATAAATTAGAACATTTGTTTTTTACAGCCTGAAAGTATAACACCTTTATCTACATGGGGTGGAAAAACACTGAAAATATCTTAGTGTGGTTTTTGGAGAAAGGAATAAAGTTTCGCAGTACTGTGGGTGAGAGGCTGGAAAGCTTGTCAGGCCCCTTCAGAGAAGTGAGCCTCAATGTAGGGAGGGTTCTGGTTGAACAACATCAGCAGAAAGTTGAGAAAGAGAGTGTTCACCTCACAGGAAGTGGGAAAAAGACACAGATTTGAATGTCCCTTCAGTCTCCTTCCTGTACTTTTTTCTATTAACTTGTTTGTTGTTTTAGAAACTGTTTGATTTAGACTAATCTGTAAATTTATAGGGAAATAATATAGTGTAGAGAGAACCCACCCATCCTTCACATCATTTCTTCTAACATTGGCATCCTTTGGTACAGTTGTCAAAACTAAAAAACTGAACTAGAATATCCTTAGTAACTGCCACACTTCACTTGCCTTTTTTTTCTGTTTCAGCATGCCATCCAGGATACCACATTGCATTCAGTCATCAGATCTTATTAGTCTCTTCTCGTCTGTGATGGTTTCTCAGTTTGTTTATTTGTCTTGGAGTATGTGCCAAGTGTTTTATACAATGCCCCTCTGTTTGAGTTTGTCTGATGTTTTTCTCTTGACCAGACTAGGGTTATGAGTTTGGGGAGGACTAGGATACAGGTTGTCAATATGACATCACTGATAAAGCTAATAGTGATTATCCAATCAGCAGCATTTACTGTGGTTTTTTACAAGGTTTTTGTTGTTTCTCTGCCCTATGCTTTGTGTCATTGATGTGTTACTACATGGCTAAGTTCATGATGGAAAGTTAGTAAATCCTATAAAAATCTGACTGCTGCCACTGTAGATTAGTTTGTGAAAAGCAGTTATTTTGTATCACCAGTATGTTATATAGGTACCTTTATGACCTTTGCTACATATTTGATTTTTAACCATTTCACTATGATGTGCTAGATACTGAGTTGGATAAGTATTTATTTCACATGAAGTTCTTGGATCTGTGTTTGATATCTTTTATTATACTTCAGAAAGTTCTTAGTCATAGTCTCTTCAAATATTTTCACCCTATCTCCTCCATATCATTTTTGCTTAGACTTCAATTATGTGCATGTTATGCTTTTGATAATGACCTACAACTTCTGGATGTTCTCTTCCTCTCATCATAGCATTTCTCTGTGTTTTAGCTTAGTTAAATTCTATTGACTTTCCTTCCAGCTCATTGCTGTGTCCGTGGTTACATCAAATACCCATTCCTTTGTGAACACACAAAGGAATATTCATCTTTTATATTATCTTTTAATTTTAAACATTTCTGTGGTTTCTGTTTGTCTACTAAAATTTCCCATCTACTCATTCATTTCATATTTTTCAGTCGATTCTTTAACATTTTAATGCTATCCATTTGTAAATCCCTGCCTGATAATTCCAAAATCTGGATCATGTGTGAGTCTGTTTCTAATTACTTTCTTATTAGTGAGTTGCTCAGCACGAATTGTTGGTGTATGTCAGTCTTACAATTTTCTATCAAAAACAAAACATAATGTGAATATTAACCAGACTGAGGTAAAGAGTATACCTAAAATGAGCTTGCATCTTCTTGCATAGGGCTATTAGTGGGTAGCCAGATGGAGTCTTCTACTTACAGATAATGTGGAGTGAAGATTTCCTGGCCCTCGGGCAGCTGAGCTTTCTATTAAAAGGATGTGAGGCCCTATCTCTTTTCTGGCCCGAATAGCCTGAGTTCTTGTTTCACATTTCACCCAGCCATACTTTGTCCTTTCAGGGGTTCTGTGTACCCTTACTGCACTCTCTCCAGCTGTAGTAGCCTTTGCTTAATTCCCAGGTTAAGACATGCTTTGGTTGGACTGCATTGTAAATTAAATATTTTCACCCCCAAATTTGACTATTCATATACATATATAATAAGACAGAACTAGAATAAGTGAAAGCTTAAACTGTTATTTGAACCAGAAGTTTACATTTCAGGCTATCTTGAATTTTAAAATAGGAGATTTATCTGAGAGACACGTCTTTATATTTCAGTAATGTGTTGTGCACTGTATAGGTATTGACTAAAAATCCTGTTTAGGCTTATGATTAACACTACTAGTATTGGGAAGTCCTGTATCTGTTTAGTAAAAGTGCCTGAGGGATGGTAGTATTGGAAATACAATAGCAAATATACAATAGTTATCATACATAGTCAACTGTTAAAAAGATGAGATTGGAAGAAATTGAAATAGACAATGAAGATGAGATCACACTTATTTTAGAAGTAGGAAGTGACTAAGATCTGGACATTTGTATCTCTCATTATATTGACATTATCTTTGGGAATAACAGTATGTAATGCTTTTATCATGACATATGTCAGATATTAAGCAAAAAGATAATGTACATGACATTCCAACCTAAAGGAGTTTAAATTATAAGGAAAACACTTGTGGGTGGACTTGGGCCCCTCCTTTTCTGGTATTATGTTTTCAAAACTAGTAGGGATAAGAAGGAAAAGCTGCTCCAGGAAGGATCTGATGACTGTGATGATTGTGTTTTCTTGCTTAAATAAATCTTCAAAAGGCCGGGTATAATGGCGCACACCTGTAACCCCAGCACTGGGGAGGCTGAGACAGAAGGATTGCTGCCAATTTGAGGTCAGCCTGGACTACTAGTGAGTTCAAGGCCAGGCTGAACTACATAGTGAGACTCTGTCTCAAAAAAAACAAAAAATAAATAAATCTGTGAATCAAAATAAATAAATAAATAAATTATAAGGAAAACAATGTTGGCTGGTGTGAGACCGCCTGAGCCACCAGATCCTGAAGTGACCCAGAGCGCAGGCCCAGCATGTGAGTGAGACCCCCTAGGGCTGCCAGATCCTGAAGCAACCCAGAGACAAGGCCCAGCATGGAACCTTTCAGCAGAACTCCCTGCAAAGAGGCTAGAGGCAAGATCCACGCAGCTGATTCAGGAACAGAACATCTTGCCAGAGTGACACAAAGGGTTCACCTGCAAGGCTGTAGCAAGAAGAAGTGGAGCACAGCAACCAGACCCAAGCCACACCCACCTGGAAGAGTCTGAACTTCATAGATCTGGACCTGATGCTAAGGTAATAACTCTATCTAAGCTCTACACCAAAGTTCAAAAGTCAGTGGTACACAAAATGACAAAGAGAAGTAACAAAAAGCAGTCTCGGGCCCCAAGTCCACCCAGTACAAATGCAGAAGACACTGGCATAGAGGACATTGGAAATCACACCCCTGAAATCTCTGAAATAATAGCATTGGAAGTAAAGAAACAACTGCAGAAAGATATATGAGAAATCAAATCAGAAATAATTTCTGAAGTAAAAAAAAGTAGTGAAAACTATAATCAAAGAAGTAGTAAGTGCTTCTAAAGAATACACTGATAGAAAATTAGAGCAGAATATAAAAATGATAGAAATCCCAAATAAGCAATATAGGAAAGAAATAGGATGTATGAAACAGATCCAAAGTGATATACAGGAAATTAAAACCTCAATCACAAGCTGGCAAATCAGTTTGAGTGAAAGTGAAAATAGACTCTCTGACATTAAAGACACCATTGCAACTAGTTGAAAAGTAAACAGATGTCTTAAAAACAACTAGGATGCAGGAAAAAAGTAACACCTGTAAGATGATGCAAAGATGAACAATGTGAGACTAATAGGTGTCAATGAGAAGGAAGGAGTCAATACAAATGATGTAAAAAGAATATAGGCAGAATTAATGGCAGAAAACTTCCCAAATATGGAGCAACAATCTGACATTCAGGTAACCGAACTATATAGAACTCCAAATAATATCAACACAATTAAAACCACTCCCAGACATATAATCAAGGTCCAAGAAATTCAGCACAAGAACAGTATACTAAAACCTGCTAACGAAAAGAAGCAGATCACATTTAAAGGAAAACCCATCAGAATAATGGCAGATTTCTCTTTACAAACCATCAAGGCAAGAAGAGCATAGAGCAAAGTACTTCAAGTCTTGCAAGAAAACAAATTCCAAGCCGACTAATATACCCTGCAAAGCTCTTTTTCAAGTATAACGGAGAAATAAAATACTTGCATAACAAAGAACAACTAAAGAATTTCATGATGACAAAGCCAAGCCTACACAGACTACTAAATGATGTTCTAGAGAGGGAGTAAAATGATCACAACCCCATAAACAAGTATGGAAAGAACCTACCAAATAGGGAAAGCAATTAAACATAGGAGAATAAGAGGTATACAATTATAGTCTTTCAGTAACTCTTTCGTGTACAGCAGCAAAATATTTTCATCAGCAAACTCTACACATGGACTTCTCTTACACTGTATGGGTCATGATTCCATATGGGTCTACAGGATGGATTTCAAAGAAATAGTTGTAGCTCAGTCCCACAAGTGACACCTGGCCACCAGTAAGTATCCTGGTCATTATCCATGTCCACAACACACTAGAACTTTGTGCAAATTCCTATCCTCAAACTATCAGAAGTCATGGTCATTTATTTGTCATTTATATTATGTGTTTATATTGTGTTTTATTCTAAGTACTTCTTTATGATCATGAAAACTTTTTCTTAGTTTCATTGTTTTAAAACATTTAATTCTTAATTACTATTTAATTTTCTGAATATTGATTAATCTTAATTTTTGTTTGAAGATTTATACTAGATCTTTGAATTACAATATATCTAAAAGACATCGTATGTTATCTTCTCCTAGTATTAGAAACTTTAAAAAGTATATTTCCATTTTCTACTGAGTTTATATTACTTCTTCCCTGTCCTTTATACACACACATATATATATATGAAAAAAAAAAAATACCTGTATAACCCGACATAAGATTGGTACTGTTTCATAGAAATCCTCAATGACCTTTTAAATAAGGGTTCATCTAATACATTTTATATAGTCCTGCATAACTATCACTTTGAGAGCTCTTTATTGTTCATCCAGGAGCATACTGGAACTCCTCTTGCCTTTTGAATTATGCTTTTTGTTATTTCCTATCTGCTATGTCTAGAGATATTAAAATATTTCAAGTTTGTATAACCAGAAGATATTTTACTTTTAGTTTTCAAAGGTATGTTTGCTAAGTATAAGATTCAAAGAGGATCTTTTTTTTCCTGTCCTTTAATTAGTCTAGTTTCTTTCACACATGATCCTTTTTTTTCTTTCTAATGTGGAATAAGATACTATTTAGTTTTGTTCCTCCATAGCTAATATTTTTATGTATATGCTTTAATCATTTTTTTCTTTATAATACATTTTGGACAATTTCATTTTTGTATATCTTGGTATGATTTCATTTAAATTTCTTGTGCAAAAGATTCATTTTTCTCTTGGAAATGTATTATAAGTTGAGCTAAATTCAGAGATTTTTAAATCTTGAAATACTTATTGCCTACTCCTTTCTACTTTAAGAAATCTAATTATATGAACATATAAAAACAGAAAGGAGCAGTTAATGCTTACAATTTTACTCTGCTTTTTTTCCTCTCTTCAATCTCTTATAACTTGTTTTTTTTAAACAAAAGTTATACGCTTATATCTGGTAATCTGAAAAACTAATTTTCACATAATGTCATATAATACAGCAACCATTGTTGGATTCCTGTTACTTTGTTTAATTAAATTTTGTATCATGTATAAAATGCTGTTTTCTTCTATCACTGTTTTGTATTTTTTAAAAATAATAATAAGTACAAATCAAAAAATAAAACAATGTTGGTGGCCATCTGACTACATAATTTCACAGAGAGCTGAAGAAAAACTATGTACATGGTTTTTGGAAAAAGGGAGAAGTTATTTGACTGACTGGATACACTGAAAAGAACTGTCAGATTTTGGTAATATCAAACAGCACTTTTCTTTCATAGCTTGGAAAGTCAGGAGTTGGGCTATGGATGCTGTTCTTTTATGCTTTGACAAGAACTAGTTAAGTGTTGGTTGAAAGTATCTACATCTCCTTCTGCATACACATTTTATTCATTCCATTCACTGGCAGTCTCTGGTATTTACCCTTGCCATGCTTTCTGTAAATTTTAATCTTTCACATTTTCTCCAGAATGAAAACACCAAAATGTTTTTTTAAATGTTATTTACTAGTAATCTCTGCATATGTCATTCCTATAATTTTATGTGAATTTCTGAAACATTGCAAGATACATATTTAAAATGTGTACAAATATGTACAAGTATTTAAAGGAGTATGCATATTTCACATACTGTTCTCAGCCTATGGTCAACTGCTGGGATACTAGACGCTCATGTGCCATTCACATTATTGGAGGTAAATCTCAGCTTTCATTGACATTCTTTCTCGTTTGCTTCAGTGTTCTGATGCCCTTTTCTCTCAATTCATAAATAATAGTTTCCTTGAATTATGTAAAATTTCTGATGTTTTCTACAGATTCTCACCTTAAGTAATAGAAAATCATGAGGTTTTTTTGTATTTGTTTCAACTTACAGTTTATTTCAAAACTTTAACCAGATTTTGTTTTAAGTTTGTCTAAGAATGTTAATGTAGGGCCTGCACAGTCAGCCTCAGAGCAGTTGCTCACTCAGAAATGAAGATCAGGAGGATTGAGGATGTACCTCCCACCCCCTCTGACAGCGCCCGCAGGAAGGGAAGTTGCTGTGATCACTGTCTGTGAACAAAGCTCAAACTTTTTTCTGTTAATAAATTACCTTCATCTCAAAAAAAGAATGTTAATATATTTTTAAAATTTTTATAAAGAAAAATAGGTTATGAAGTACTAAGGAAAATCATTTGCCTAAGGAAGTGAGGTAGTGAACTGACTTTAGCATAATCTGTTTTTGGTTTTGTTCTTAATTTTTCATATTTAGTCCTTTTAGAAGATCCTTTTCTTCTGCCATATAATTTCAGAAAGCTTTTAAAAACTTAAATTTAAGGCCGAGGAGATAGGTCAGTGGTCTAAGTGCCTGCCTGGCAAGCACAAGGACCCAGGTTTGATCCCATGCAGTGCCGACCCTGTGCCAAGCCAGCCCCTGTGGAAGTGCATGCCTGTTATCACATAGCTGGGAAGGCTGAAATAGGTGGATCACTATGAATCTGAGCTGCATAGTAACACCCTATACCAAATACATAATTAAATCTTTAAAAAAAAACTTAAATTCATTTTTAAATTCATAATATATAATTATAATAATATATGATAATATTGTTTTTGCTGTATTGAATAATGGGACACATAAATGTTTAGAAAATGTCCAGAGAAGGGTAACTGGAGTTAGAAGTTCCTATTTATATAACAGGTGAATTAGTTTCAATATAAATATGCAGTGATACATAGAATCAAGTACATGCATAAAACTATAAAGATTAAGTCTGCTGTTATATGAGCTTTCCATTTTCAGCAAACTTTCAATACAATTAATTAAATTTAGTCTTGTAGATTTTCTTTTCTGATTGTCATGACTGTTTATAACATTCATCACATACTTTTCAAATTAACTGTGTTTTTATTCATGGGCATTATGAACTTCAGAGAAAATCCTGAGTAGAATATAGCCAGACAGGCGCCACAGTAAAATCTAGACTTTATTATTTCTGTGATTAAAACACACTACTCTAAATATTACAAATGATTTCCACATGTTTCACTGTAAAGGAGGTTAAAATATATTCATGAGCTTTTTAGTATTATAAATTTTCTTCTTAGATATGAACTATATTGCTAAATTTAATCTATTGTACAAGTAGAGCTAGTGAGGTAGCTCAGCAAATTAAGTGCCTGCTTACACATGCTCAGGGACCAGGGTTTGATCCCTGGTCTGCATGCCATCTAGCCTCGACCTGGGGGGAACTGAGCTGGCCACTGGGTCTGGAAGTGGAGATGCACACCTGTAAGCAGTGCTAGGGAGGCTGAAAATAGGGAGATCACTACAAGTCTGAGCTGTGTAGTAAGACCCTGAACGAGAGTGAGAAAGAGGGAAATGAATGCAGTAGATAATAAAATATATGTAAAGTTAATAATGAGCCTGTTTTTCTGTTTCTGAGATGTCAAATTATCATTGCCAAAAATGCTTACGGTTTTTCTACATAAACTTTTAGGATTAGAGTATGTGTGTGAGAGTGTGTGTGTGTCTGGCTTGCTGTCTTAAATATGCTACCATGATACTGCTCACAGCCTCCTATCCAGATACATATTTCATATTGAAACTAAATGTAAATTCAATTTTCCCCTGAGACCTTGGTTGTCTAACAAGTTTCATCCACCTTTTGAAAGACAAATTGTATTTGAGACTGTGACTGTACTTTTCATTGATCTTAAATTTTTTAATTAATTTATTTTAAAATGTATGGAAATAAGAGCTACTATGGTATTAAAAATTAGAATCAACTTTTTAAAAGTATGTGTCAATAACAGTCTAGGGGATAGGGATTTGGCTCAGCAGTAGAATGCTTGCCTAGCAAGCTGGAAGCCCTGGGTTCAATCTGCGGCACCAAAAACAAAAAATATACTTCCCCTCAAAACAGTTCAACCAAAAAAAATACAGTAAAATCAAATAAACAGTCTAAGGGATTAAATAATAATGTCCTAAAATGTCTTCTGACATCCAAAAGCATAGTCATATGAAAGACCATTAAAGCATTCCAATTTCATGTTTTTCACTGTTAGGCTTTAGATTATATCTCTGACAGCTCTAATGCAAAAGCAGAGAAGTGGAAAAAGAGGTAGACTTTTTGTTTATACTTTTGCTAGGATGGATTTAACTCCATAGAAAGTAAAAGTTGGTCTTGTAGTCACTATAAAAATATTACCACCCTTCACAACAATATCGAAGAGTTTAGTTGGTGAAACTTTTTTATTCTATGTATCTGGTCTTGTTTCATAAATTATTTCATAACTACTGAAACAGGTAGGAAGAACAAGGACAAGGGGGTATGGGACTAAGTCTAAAGTTATGCTACGTAAGTGAAAGTTAATTTGCTTGAAACTTCTCACTTTATAATAAGCCAGAAATTATAGACCCAGAACATCTTCCCTTACATCTTGAGTCCAGCCTTTCTTGATAGGTGGAGGAGAGAGAAGGAATCTGTCCAAACATGAGAATCTTGGTATTGGATGGGTACTTCTAAGCCAATCATGAAAAGACATTACTTCAGTCAGGCAGAAAACTACTTCCAGTCATTTGTTATAAAGCAGTTACAATTAGAAAGAGGTGCTATGTGAAAGCCAAATTACCAAGTGACTCCAACGTTTATCCTCAAAATGGATTTTTCAAAGGCAGACCACACAGTGTTGGTGAAAGTAGTTTCACTGAACAAGTTCAAGTATTACTTTGTTTTTTAAAATGTGGAGCAGTTTCTATCTAATCACAGAGCACCTTGATTAATCTCTGGAAAAGACTGAGCATGTGACAACTGCAAGACAAAACAAAAAACCCCAAACAAAGTGGATTCCTTAAGTAAGGACCAGAAAAAGCCTCCCTCCTAACAAATTACTGTTTGGTTGCTCTCTCCTAGGCAAACATTCTACTGCTGAAGTGACACTTCATTAAATTGATACTTACTTCCAATTCTTTTTTTTCCTTATGGTCTGGGCCACAAAGCCAGTGAGTAATCATGGTGTTGTTATTTCTTGGCACAAAATATGTAGGAGAATTGAAAAATTATTAAGTTATATATATTAATTGTTTATTTAATGTAAAAGATAGTTATCTTGAGATAATAACTGCTATGAGGACAAGAATACAAATTTATTTCAGAATATATGCCAGATATTTTCTCAGCATGTTCGGTTCACTGTTAATGCCAAAATATACCTCATGTCATTAGTATTACATCAAAATGAATTGTAAAAATTATGGCTGGGAAATTTACATTCTTCTTCAGCTCACTTTGATTTTGGCAGTTACCATTTCCTTAAATATTAACATTTTCAAAGGCTTTTTGAAGTGGACATAATGACATTAAATTGTTTAAGTCTTTTTTTTTTTATGTATAAGGTTGTTATAGGGTCTCACTACACAGCTCAGACTTGTGGTGATCCTCCCCAGTGCTGGGATTACAGGTGTGCACTGCCATGTCCGGTCTCCGTCGCTGGCTCAGCCTGCCTGGGTGTGGGGCCTGTGTGGCTTGTGGGGCCTTGTAATCGAGCAGAGGTCCCTGCACTTGCCTAAGCAAGCACTTTAGTCCACTGAGCTATCTTGCCAGCCTGAAGTCATTCTTGAGTTATCAAGGAGAATAACAGATTTTGAATAAACATTTAATGATTTAATGAAAAGAACCTTAGATTATCCTCTGGGCTGAACACTTGATCCTGGCTTTATTGGGATGCACCTACCTTTGAAGGTTTGTTTACTCATATACAAGATTACTTAGAGTGGTCTTTCATTTCATTTTGGAAATGTATAAGAATAAACATAAATGTTAACAAGATCCTTGAGCTAAGAAAATCACTCTTATCCTAAATGATTTGTTAGCTCCCAGAAGCACTTCATGTCTAGTGCCCTCATGTCTAGTTCCAGTATTGCTGTATGCTTGTATTTTATGTGTTCTGTTTCTAATCATAAGATTTCATTCTGATTTTCTGTTTGCCATATCTATTCTTTATATGTGTTGTTTCTAAGCACTTTGGACAAATATTTCAGATCTTTTTACATTGAAGAAAAATACATACAAATGAATATCGAATGACTAATTGTGCTAGTGGAACTCTTGGTTCTCTGTAGTTGTGGACAAAATAAAGTTCAAAAGTTTAAGCCATTTATATAGACTGTTTTTCTCTTTTAAAAAGTCTTACTTGTCAAATGAGAGTAAATATTTGAAACTGGCTATGGTAAAATGTTTTCATTGTGAAGAAAATAATTTTCATAGAACTCTAATAGGAGAAGTACAAAAATCCATTTATACATAGAATGTAGGGAAAATTAAGTAGTGGTAAGCTGTAGTTAAGTGCAAAATGCTTATTTTCATCATCTTATCCACAGTGGTACATATTGTTTTATTTTATTGAAAAATAAGTATGTTACTGCTTTTAAATATTTTTAAACTGACTCTGTGAGCAATAAAGTTACATGTTTTCAGGCAGTAGCAGAATAATTGTATAATAAGAAGTGCGTAGGCTTTGTTTAAATATAGGGAAATTATTTTTTCCTCTAAATCAACCCGGGGTTCTTTGCTCCTTTAACATTGCTTTAGCAGTGTCTCTCAGCAGTGTAGTGTATAGTAAATGAGATATGATATATAAAGTTCTGCCACATATGTAATCGGTATATATTCATTTTCTTCTCTTTCCAATGATGTGTTTTTCAGCATAGGAAGATCAGCATTTCCTGAATCTAAGTGGTATTTTTTATCTGCCTCATCTATTATGATAGAGAATTATTTTTCCTTGGAAATTGACATTATTGTAACATAATGAAAAATAATTTCTGCTAGTTTTTGCTTGAAATAAATTATTTATTAACAACTTGGAGATAGAAGGCAGATATGAACAGTTACCTAATGTTGAATAAGAGTTACAGAATATAGTAAATAAGATAGTGGAGTCGGTGTTGGTATCTGCAAAAAACAGAACACACATACCACTTTTATTATTCTTTTTATACAGCATAAATTGTCAAGAAGAATAAAAATGACAGTGCTGATTGTAAACACCTTTGTTAAAAATGTGTCTGCTTTTTTGACAACCCTACTTTATTGGGGCTTGAGACAAATCAAACAGGAAAGACTTTAGACCTACAAAGCTGCCAAAAATGTAGTGGTCTCTGGATTCTTGACAGCGGAACTGCTGGAATCATGTGCTATGTAAAACTGCTGGAGAAAATCATTCTGTGGAAGAGCAAGTGACAGGTCTGCTAGGTTTCGGCCTTCCAAGATGATTATCCAGAATGATGCAGAGGCATGTTCACAGGCTGACGGGGAGCACTGTGCAGTGCTTGTCCATGTACATAGCCACAACGATCAGTATGAGAAAACCCTAGAATTCCCAAGCTGAAAGGGACTTGAGAAATTATCTAACTTCAGCTCTGTATTCTAACTATTTTAAGAAAATTGAGGCACAAAGTCCTAATTGACTTAACCAGTGTTGATTAAAGAGCTGTGTAAACTGGGACCAAGACCTGAGTCTGTAAGCAAAGCTAAATGCTAATCACAAAAGAATCCACTTTTTAAAAACATAATGTGTGTTTCTGTTCATTATGACTAAACCAAACATTAGTCATGTTTGAAAGTCAGTAAATAAATAAAATAATAAACAACTACTACCTTTCCTTTTGTAGTTTGGCTAGAATTTACCTCTTGACTCAAACTTCAGGATAAATTCTTTCCATGTTAAAAAAAAGTAGTAATAAGAAAAAGAATGTGAAGGCTTTAATAAATGTTAACAATAAATACAGAAACACTCCTGTACTTAGTGTGTGATGGAAGAAAGTTTTATTAAGCAAGAAATTTCTATTTAGTAGTTGATTCATAAATATTAACTGATAAAAATTTTTATTTACTAAGACGAAGTAGTCTTCAACAGTTGCTGTCAAATCAAAGTGATTTTTATATACTTGATCAATGATACATAAGAATAATTATACCTTGCCTCTTGAAGATGCACAGTCCCACCATCAATATAGAATGAAGTGCAGTAGGAAAATAATTTGTCAGAATGTACTATAATTCTTATTGCTAAAAATTTATTGTGTCTTTCAGTTTTCTTCATTATGTATTAGAGTGTATAGATGCCTAAGGTTTTTTAAATAGAACGTAAGTTTATACTTCACCGTGTGACTTTGGCACATTAATTAACTTCCAGTTAAAATTGGAATAAATTATATTATGAGCTAGATAAAGCCATTCATACTACAAACTGGTATGTTTTCTCTAGGGTTAATTTTCATGATTCCATGTTAAATCTTCAGTTCCTCCCAAAAGGCCTCTGGCAGCCTTTGGGCTTTAAGAGTGAGTACTCAGAATTGTTCATAAAAGTCTTTATGTGTGATGGATGTGGTTGTCAAAGGCTACTGGCACCATTTTCTTTCTTGTATGAACATTACCACTAGTGAGGTTTATTCACAAGAGCCCCACAGATATACAGACATGTGTTACTGGAGAACATTTGATTCCTTGGCCTTTCTCAACTGTTCAATTTGACATTGGACATTTCTTGGTGGAATGTTTCTTTTTGTTTGCTTGTGCTTTTCTCCTACTTCTTCCAGTGTTCTAATTGTATATTTACAAAAATCCTACTCCCTAACATCTAGCAATAAGTAATAAAGTACCTCTTTCTGTAGGAGTGCTGTAATTGATAAAGCTTATAAATAAAAAAAACACAATATTTTACTTCTAAACAAAAAAGTGGAAAGAATCCATGTTCCAGGCAGCTATGTAGAACAGTTTACTCTTTCAGATCACTAATTTTTGAAAAAGAAAAGTATGATTTCAAGTCTTGAACTCACAATTTATTTTCTTCATTATCCTGGATAAATCTTGGTCTTTCTAGTCTTCAGCGGCTTTTCTGTTAAATGGAGGAAAACATTGCCCACTTTATGGATTGAAAAAAAATAGAATACATGAAAAATGAAAGTATCAAATAAATGAAATCCATTAATACATATATACAGATTATTTCTGTGCTGACACATACAGGAGCATAATAATCTTGGTTTAAGCCTTTATAAACAAAAACAGAGTTTTGAACATTAGTTTTAATTGTGATTATACTAAAAATTCAGTAATCCCTGAATTTTTCATCTTCATGTAGTAATAATGTAAAATTTTGGGGATCTGACAACTAATATAAAGTAAATGCCACAAAAATTGTGGCATGAGCTTAGCAAGTATAGAAATAAAAAAAGGAAAATCCATTTGCTTTTATTCTAGTGCACAGCAGGCCTGGAGATGGAGCTCCTGGCCCCTGCACCCACTTGTAGTCGCTTTAATCCGCTGAGCTATTTGGCCAGCCCCTAGTAGAGTACTCTTTCAGATGATGAAGACATCATAAAATTAAAGTCCGGGGTTAGGGATGTGCCAAGATCAAAATAATTTGATATAGGAATGCCAACAATAGTGCACATTTTCTTTTTTCTTTTTCTTTTTTTTTTTTTTCTGTGTCTTTTAGGGAAGGGTCTACAGGGTGTTCAGGGTCTCACTACTAGATCAGACTCGTAGTGATCCACCTCTTTACAGCCTCCCAAGAGCTGGTATTACAGGTAGGCGCCACTACACCCAGTCTCTATTGCCACCTCAGCCAGCGCACCCTGGGAGCAGTCCCAGCACATAGATACCACAAGTTCAGAAGATGAAAGGAATCACAGAATACTAAACTCAGCCTCTTACCACCCTGACACCACGGATCACAAATTCAATCCTGGGCCAAGGATTGAACCCCTAGCCCCTGTTTAATCCACTGAACTATTTGGCTGGCCCTTACATATTGTGCCTTTAGACATGATCATGCTTGAAATGTTTACTTTCATATTTTTTCTCTGTCTTCTCTATAGAATGTACAAAATCAATGCTTAGAAAGACAGTTGACTACCTAAACAGCATCCAAATTTCTGGTTAAGAAAACGTGTTTTTTTGTAACACAGTGGATCCATTCATTAATCACTAAATGTGTTCATTGACTGAGAGTTAAAGTGTAAACAGATGTAGCTCAACAATAACAGCTAATAATAATTAAGTCAGTTAGACATGCACAAGCGAACTCCATAATCATGGATGGAATTTGAAGACCAAGAGACATTCTTTTCCAGAACTAACTTTAGAAGTGACTAAAAAGAACTATTTTGAACCACAGACATGGCAGGAAAAATGGGGAACAGGGGCAAGATTCTTTGCCCTCTAACCGTAGTTCATAGTGAATATTTTGACCACACTATTCATCTTTCCATTCGTCTTCCCATATTTGTCTGAGCACCTACCCCAAAAATTTGTGATTGGTGGTGTCAGGGTAGTAAGAGTCTGAACTTAGTATCCTGTGATTCCTTTGATCTTCTGAACTTGTGGTATCTGGAATCGGATTGTATCTCAAAGCCAGCAGTTTCTTCCTGACCATACATTCTATAAACAAAGTACCATTCAGCAAAAATTTTTAGGAATAATAAATTTTTCAACTTCTAGATTATATTTCTGACTATTGTATTTTCTTAAATGTAATAAAGTGCAGTAATTTGAAATGCAGGCTTAATAGCATTTAAACATTTCCTAAATATTTTCCTCAAACTATAAATCAATCCATTGTTGGTAGAGGTTTTTTGTTTGTTTTTTTGTTTTGTTTTGGTTTGGATTTTTTTGGTGGTGGTACCAGGATTTAACTCAGGACCTTGTACTTCTCAGGCAGGCACTTATGCTACTTAGCTGTATCCCCAGCCCTAGAGTTTGTTTTTAAAAAAAAAAAAAATTTCTTTCTATTTTAGTAGTATACAAATATCTATTGAAATATTGAATATTTGGATGTGATCTTGTCATATTATTTTTGTGCATAAAAGTTGAAGGCCATGAAGGGTTAACTTCATTGTTCCAAACACAATAGTATTTATCTTGTGTGCTATGACATTTTGTAGCATTTCACTAGTGTTACTTTATGGATCATAGCTTCTGACTCTTAAATCCACTTGATTGGGAAGCCTAGCTCCAACTTCACCTTTGCCCCCTGTGCCTGTGTGACTTTTGCATACTGTTTGCAGTGTTCATGTAGACAGGCATGGTTCTTCATCAGCCTTCCTCCTCATCCTTCTACTTTGATGTTGCAGGTATCCTCAAATAGAAGGGCTGCCTTCTGTGGATGCAGGTTTAGTAGTACCTGACCAACTCTTTCCTTTTGTACCTGCCATACCTGTTGCCGTGGATCTTTGTTCCCCCCTGGATGATTGTATTTGTCAGAGCGACAGCCTCAGGGCAACAGTCTTCTTCCTTCTAGGAAAGGGCATTTTCCAGTCTGCCTGCCCCTGGCATTGTTAATGTGCCAGCCGTAGGTCTCACCTGCACTGTCTTCTGCTCCCCAGCTAAAGCTAAATGAACCTATTGATAACTTCTACATCCTAAACCACACAGCACCCATTTATAAACATTGTTCTGCTTCATGATGGCCAAGAAATGTATTATATTTGAACTCTTTAAAAAACCCCAAGAAAACCTTGTTTCCCTGCTAGATGTGTGATTACTGTCTTGTCCAGTTTGAAAAGCCAACTAAACCTGAATACTTAAAAAAATACTGAAACCAAGTATGGTGGTGCACACCTGTAAACGCAGCAAGAAAATACAAGAATATTGCATGTTTGAGCCCCACCTGGGTGACTTAACAGGGTCTTACCTCGAAGTAAAAGAGAATTAAAAAATAAAAAGGCTAGGGATGTAGCTCAGTGCTAATACCCTGGGCTCAATCCCCAGTACTGCCAACAAATCAAATGAACAAAGAAAGAATACTGGGTTGAATACTTAATATCCACAATTCCCCACTTACAACCTGCCACCCAGATTGTAAGAACAGATAGCTTCATGTGGTGGTTAACTTTAATTCTAGTGACTATATGAGGAGCAGAGGACAAAATAATACAGTAATTAATATGTCCAAGTTTTAAAATTAGACTGGTAGAGCTTGAAATGCCAGCTCTACTACTTTTTGATTATTTAGCATTAGCCTTTCAACAACTAATTTTAAATCTTGCACCTGATAATAGTATTTATCACATACGCTAGTCATTAGGATTCAGTGAGATAATGTGCAAAGTAGTTAGCATAGAGCCTGGCACATGGAAAGTACTAAGCAAACTGTGTTCTCTATTGCTGCTCCCATTGATGACCAATTATTATATATATGTCAGTTATTCAGGTACTTTGAACACTCTACATATGCATGTCTGCTGCATCAGGAGCCCCATAAATACATTCATCCCAGATAATACTGCTGCCATAGATTCAGTAGTTTCATAGGGGGCAGTGGCAGTTTCTGCCCCAAAACACCTAACTTTGCTCTGAAAATATCTATTATTGACTTGTTAGTCAATAATCAGGGATAAACAAACTTTTTCTAAAATTTCCAAGGGAGATCATGCTAAACTGAAGGGTTCTTTCTTCTGTCAAACCCATGGGTGGCATTGACTGTATCAACAAACAAGGATCCATTCACTCACTTCCTCTCCAGTTGAGGTCACCACATAGTGAACAACAGTTTCTGGGGAACAGCCACCTATTTAGTAAGGCTGATCCATCCACTAGACTTTCCACACCACCTACCTCCCTGTAGCTTAGAACTTGTTGCTGAGCCAGAAGATGACAGACAGTGTGGCCAGTAAATGAAGGCTTGTGCAGAGTTCTTCTATCTTCCCTTTTCACAGTATTATGTGTAACTCTGCTCACGTCTAGAAAGTTTTTGCTGTGCATATGCCATGCTGGACTCGGGCAACTTGTGTTAGAGAATCATTTTTCTATTTGTTTACGTAAGAACTACAAGGGTCTCTTACTTGACTGAGAGCAAATTCCTTAGCCTAAATGAGGACTTTTTCATCCGGTAGACTGACTCTTGAGTTCACAGAATAAGATAGACACTTACATGTTTGTCTTTCATGAGCTACAGACAGAAAAATAATTAAACAAGAATCGAAATGATGTAAGGGGGCCAGGGAGATGGCTCAGTGGAATAAGCGCTTCGCTGGCAAGCACAAGGGCCTGAGTTCAATCCCTGGTTCCACCAAAAAAGAAAAAGAAGAAATTTTATGTAAAATTGTCATTCAAAAAACATCAGATTACTATCTTCCAACATTAGTTTTACCCCAGAACTACCAAATATTTTTGTACTCTGTGCCTGAGATTATCTGTTCATAAGACTGGAAAAGAAGGGTGTGTGTGTGTGTGTGTGTGTGTGTTTGTGTGTGTAGAGAGAGTGTACACGGGTGAGGCACCAGACCTTGATAACTAAAACCACTCTAAACAGGCTCCTGGGAGAAATGTCCGGTATTAAAGTGGAGCAGGCATTATCTTGAGATATCTTAAAGTATCTTGTACTGCCAGAAAATAATGTGCTTTAAAAATTTTTTTAAAACATGATAGTAACAGTTGGTAGAGGTACATTAATTCAGTGATAAAGCTCTCAATGAAGCAAAAAGCTCAAGCAATTTGAAAAGAAAATTAAGTAGTAGTGGATCGTACCTCAACAAAGTAAGTATCAATGAGTTTGGCTGAAATGATTGAACTAGGGGCCAGGGAGAATAGCTCAGTAGAATAAGCACTTGCCTGGCAAGCACAAGGTCCTGACTTCAATCCCTGGTACCGCAAAAGAAAGGAAGGAAGGAAGGAAGGAAGGAAGGAAGGAAGGAAGGAAGGAAGGAAGGAAGGAAGGAAGATAGATTTAACTAATGAGTAAGGAAAGAGTAAGATCGTATGCAAAAGAGTTCCAATTAAAAAAAAAAATCCAATTATAGATATTTCACTCTCAAGAATGGAGCATAACTCCCGTCCTCTAAGTGTGAGCTGTGCATATTAACTTCTTTGCAAAGAATACTTTGTGGACAAGGGACAGTAGTAACTTTACAGTAGGAAATCCTGGTAAATACTGCCGTAGCCAAGATCAAGTCAGCATCAATAGCGATAAGTCATGTTGCTAGGATGTTGTAAGAATGATGCTTTACTTTCACAGTCTTCATGCCAAAAACCTGCAACTCTAGTTTCTCCTGAAAACATCGAACAAATACCAACTGAGGAACATTCTACAAAATATCTAACCAGTGAATGCCTATAATTTCAGAACTTGGGAGTGTGAGTTAGGACTACCATGAATTTACAACCAACCTGCCAGAAGTTTAAAGCCAGCCTGGACTGCATTGTGAAACCCTTTCTTAAATACCAAACAAGCAAACAGAAAATGTAATGAGTAATCCTCAAAACTGTGAAAAGAGTGTCAAAACCAGAGAGGCTAAGCAGGAAGATTGCAAGAAGTTCAAGGCCAGCCTGGACTACAAGTGAATTTAAGGCCAGCCTGAACTACACAGTGAGACCGTGCCTCAAAAAAGAAAATAAAGTCCAGAGAGAGTCTGGGATTGTGTCACAGATAAACTAGCCTAATGAAACACAGCCTCTATATAGTGTAGCATTCTAGAACAGAAAAAAGGTAGTAGACACAAACTAAAGAAATTTAAATCAAATGTATTTTATTTTGACTTTATAAAGCATCAGTATGGTTTTATGAATCATGACAAATGTACCATAATATTAAAATGTTGATAAATTTTGTAATTTAAATGAAAATCTAAAAGTTTTCTAAAAGTGTATTTTTAAAACAGCCAAACAAATTAAGGCACTATTATAAGTATGGTACTCTTTACCCACAAGAGTATAACTGAGCTCTGGTATGTAATTTCCTTAGTTTTATAAGAGCCTGAGGATCACACATTTGAAACCAGCTGGGAAAAAAAAAAAAAAAAAATTTAGTGAAATCCTTCTCAAAATTGCAAAACTGCCCAGTCCTTTTTAATACCTTATCTATTTATTTATTTATTTAGACTTCACTGCGTAACCTAGGCTAGCCTTGAACTGAACTTGCCTCATAGTGTAGATTGGCCTTAAACCTCCAATCTCTCCGACTCAGCCTCCCAGAGTGCTGGGCATATAGGACGGGCTACCATACCTGACCATTTTGAGACTGTTCTGTTTTGAGACAGGATCTCCCTAAATTGCCCAGGCAATAATCTAATTTGCTGTCCTCCTACCCCAGCCACTCAGATGCTGAGATTACAGGTATGTGCCTCGTGCCCAACGTTATGATGATGTTTAGTATCCTTACTAATCATACTCTATATCTCTTGCACCTAGCTTGGGGTAGTTTTAGGTTTCCAACTAGAGATTCCACAAGATGCTACATAGAAGTTCTTTGCCTTCCTGATTTAAATTCCCTCTCTGTGAATTAATCCATGCATGCTTCCCTTTCCTTCCCCTACCTAATGAATACAGTCCTTACTGCTTCCAAATACACTGTTCTGACCAAGCATTGAAAGTTTATTTTTAGATTAGTACTTGTTTGCACATAATTACATTCCTTGTGGGGATCTGGTACATGTACAGAACACATATTAGTTTTCTTTCAATCCCCTTGTCCTCCCCACAATTCCTTGATTCCCTTCCCATTTGAGAGTGATCTCTCTTCCTCCTTCTATAACCTACTTTCATTTTGTTCTGTATATTTTAGGATTTTTATATAAGAGAAGCCATCCTGTATTTAAGCTTGTATGTCTGATTTATTTCACTTACCATTACTGTCTAACAGTGCATCTATTTTCCTACACATGAATAAAATGTGACCTTTATGGCAGAGTAACACTCCTTTGTGTGTTTTTAGTTTTGTTCTTGTTTTATTTTCAAGAAGGAAAATCAAAATGAATGGGACCTACTGGGGGATAGTGTAACTGCTCCCCTTTACTGCTATGGGGTGAAAATATCCTCCCCAAAAATAGTGCAGCCAACATATGCAAAATAGGAGTATGAGATGAGAGGATCCTATTGATTAATTGCATGTAAAGCCTTAGAAACATAGTATGCTAGAAGATAAATAAGTTGAAGGGAGGTAGCTGGGACTGGTTACCTCTTTGATATTCTTAGCATGATACCAAACACTTGCGTCATCTCTCAGTAGACAGGTATGTGTCCATGTTGGACAAAGAACACTACAATGAATGTGTGTATTTGAACATGGTGTGTTATAGAAGGTGAACTGAGGATTACTTTGTCATGTAGAGACAGTGTTCTGTAATCTGGAAAAAAGAACTAACCACAAGGTCAGTGAGATAGCTCAGTGGTCTAAAGCACCTGCTTAGGCAGGCATGCAGGGACTGCAGTTCAATCCCAGCACCGCATACCACACCAGCCCTGCCCCCAGGGAAGGCTGAGCTGGCCACAGGAAAAAAAAAAAAAAGAACTGACCACCATGTTACCTTCCTGCAGCCAGTGACCTGTGGAATCATTCCATGTGAGGCTTCTGGATTCTAAGCATGAAAGTAAATTGATCATTTACCAGTCAGCTCTACTGATGATACCAAAAGTGTCCTATAACATGAATCATAAACACAGGTGTCTTCTGCTCCCCAGAGGGTCTTTATGATTCAGGGTGGTTAGGCAACCTGTTCTAACCTGAAGTAAGGAAAGTACCTTTGACTGCTTTTGACACATGAGAACAGGCTTGCAGCTGAAACAAGGTCACCTAGTTGTGCTAGAGCATTGCCTTTACAGCAGGCATAGCGTGGCTTCAGGTTATAATTACTCCTTGCTCTATTTCTGTCCAAATAATGTTTACTTTTTATTCTGACCCAAATGTCACACTCTAGCTTTGTGCAACCACAGTTGGTAATTTTAGGAACTGTGGACTGAAGTTTGTTTACCCCTGGAGGAGAACTGTCAAGTGAGCTTGCTGCAGTAATAAAAAATATGTCTGTGTTGCCCAGCGTGGTTACCAGAAAACCGTATGTAGCTATCAGGCCCTTAACGTGTGGCTAGGGAGGTGCACAAACTGACTTTGGGCAGGATGAGGGGTTTGTCTCTTTATTTTTGAGACAGAGTCCTTAAACTTGTTGCAGTCCTCCTGCTCCAACTTCCCAAGTTGTGGGATTATAGGCACGGACCACCAGCCCAGCCAGAAACTGACTTTTTTTATTTTTTAGTAATGTTCTACAGGGTCTCGCTAGGTAGATCAGACCCATAGTAATCTGCCTGTGTTCATCCTCCTAAAAGTTGGGATTACAAGCACACACCACCACACCCAGTCTCAATCAACTTTTCTTTTTTTTTTTAATTTTTGTTTTATTGAAGTACAAATATCAATGAGACAGTTTTAAGATACCTTGACAAGATGGATTTGATAAATTAGTACATTGCAAACTGTTTTCATAATGTTTTGGTATCATAGAAGGTGCATATATGATGTTATACTTACAGACATTATTATAGCATATGTCTCTTATCAGTAAAGAAAGAGGGTAGCTGTTTGCATATCTTATTTTTTATACCTGAATTACATCAAAGATTCAATAATTAATACTTTCTACCTTGTTATTTTCCTAGTGGTTGTCCATAGTACTAGAAGCTGACATAATATCCTGTCTAACCACCATTAGTGAAAATCTTGCCTCTCATAGGATTATGTAGAAGCACAGCATTATCTATCCCAGCTGTACTGTCTATACACACACATCGTGATTCTTCCTTTCTATACCCCTTCCTTTGTCTACACCTGTCAGAGATGGGCACTCCATTGTCATTCAACTAACTTAGGTGCTTGAACTCAACAACACAATCCAACACAGTCCAGCATTCCACAACAATAGTGAATTATCCGAAGAAGTTGTCAACCATAGCCATTTACAGCTCAGCTTAATATTATGGCCCCGTGATGTATACTTCATTTTTATACTTTTCTGCTGGATGGTTAAGACCTAGTAGAGCAAGGCTTATATACCAACACATGAACTTTATATTTCTTATGTGGTCAGTGAAGTCCTCTCAGGGTTTATCTTGTAGTCCTGTACATTATTCTCTAGATCCTTTGTCTGTGTCATCCATGTGGATGAGTCACAGCCAATGCTTGACCAGTTTTCTCTCTGTGAGAGCCTGAGAAAGTTTTCTCTCCATGTGACTCTCCCCAGGCACACTATAGAACTTCAGTCTCTTTCCACTGTGGCTCCATAATCTCCTTGTTCAGAAAATTTGGAGCTCAACTGAGTTTCATGATGTTACAGTACAGGTTCTCCTATGTCCTGAGTCTTCACTGACCTTGAAAGGCTAGGGCCAAAATGTTGGCTGGCCTTGTGGCTCTTCTGTTTCTCCAACTTTGATCTGTGAACTTAGGTTGTTAACCATCCAGAAGAAAAGCTGATTAGTATCCTGCAGCATATGCCATTCACTTTGCCTTATCAGGCTCAATTGATTTTAGTTGTTGTTGTACGTTTCCTTTTGTATTTCTTCTTTTTGCTTCTTATACTAGGGAGACTATACGATATTTACACATGTGTATCTGGTTTATTTCACTTATGAGTATATGTCCAAGTGGCATCCACTTCATTATAAATGCTTCAAACTTATCATTCTTAATAGCTGAGTCATACTCCAATATATAGAAATACCATATCTTTTTCAACTCACCCCAGGAGCAGGGCCTGCACAGCATGCTACGGATCAAACCCAAGCTGCTGTGTCTGCCTAAGAAGGCACTTTAATACATTGAACTATTTGGCTGGCCCTCAGAAACTGACTTTTACATTTGATTTAATTTGACTTAACTCCAGGAGCCACCTGTGTATAATGACCTGCTAGAACACAGGTCTAGTCACTTCAGGAACCTTCCTCTAAGAAAGAAGGGATCTCGTCCATGCAAGCTATTGACTCTTGTTTATGCACATTTGACCATTTGTTCTGAGAATATTGTTTTGTTTGATTCAGTTTTTTGAGAACCTTTTTTATGCTTAGCATATTTGAAATGTATAGCTCACTGGCAGAAGAGAAGTCAGTATAAATTTGACCCATTTAAATCTAAAATTGTAAAATCTTAAATTCAACAGTTAGAGGAAAAAAAATCACTGAGTTTGGTTCACCTACCTGTTGGAAGGATTAGAAAAAGAAAGTGATCTCATATTATCCTTGATTCTTTTTTTTTTGTTACATCTAACTTTTAAGATTAAGTTTAGTGGATATATATATCATTCATCATAGGGAATCTGAGTTCGCTGGTGGGCTAGTGGCTAGGATTCAGAGCTTTCACCATCATAGGAAATTTGTACTTATACATGATATATCTTGATTCATTTTTCCCAATCTCTCCTCCCTTCAGTCCCTCTACTTATTTGCCAAAGGAAAGGAAAATTAGAAACAAAGCTTGATTTTACCTCTTAGAAGTCTGAATCTTTAGAAAATTGTTACTGGCAAGAGATTTCTTTAATTCTAAAAGCAAAGGACTATTTTCTTTCCCAAACACAAATCTGTTACTTGAACTGGCAAAGTTCAATGGCACTTCCAATCCAATTGACGATAATTTGCAGAGCCAGTCAAAAATCTAGTCACATGTTTTCTGTTAGGCTAAGAATGAAATTCTGAGATGATAGCCTGGGAAGAGGGAGCTGTGGTTTATAACTTTATGAATGCTTTGCAGATAAACATTGAAATATTAGAACAATGACAGCATTTCCACTACTCTTGTTCAAATTAACAGTAAATTCCAAGGTTAAATGTAAAGGATCTGAAAAGAAAAGGATTACAGTTTTTAATTACTTAACATGTCCATGGCTGGAAAATCTTGAGGGAGTGAATACAGTAGCAATGAATAGTATCAAGATTAATATAAAAGTGCAAAGAAAAATGTTCAGTAAATTCTTCTCCTAAAGTGATTTTCATTTCATTACAGTGGATGTGCATTTTTAAAAGTTTAATAAAGATAACTTTACCTCATGGATTGAGAAATTACGAAAGCATTTAGCCTTGGGGACAGAGAATACTGAGATTAACCTAAAACGTTAAATGTTATAAGTTTAAACAAAAAATTAACAAGTGCTTGTTTTTCTGTACTGAACAGGTTTACAATGTTTTGTTAACATCAGTTCTTTTAATGTAGATCTTTTATGCATGATTTAGCATGTGTTTTCAGTTCATTTCATAAATTCATTTTCATGCCCATGAAACTACTGTCACTTGTGCGTTCTTATTGTTGTTAAAGTCTGTTCTTAGACGAGAATGGAAAAAACCCACCAAATAGGGCTAACAGTTAAACATAGGAGAATAAGAGGTATACAATAGTAATCTGTCTGTTATTCTTTTGTGTACAGCAGCAAAATATTTCCATCAGCACACTCTACACATGGACTTCTCTTGCACTCTATGGGTCATGATTCCCTATGGGTCTACAGGGTGGATTTCAAGGAAATAGCTGTAGCTCAGTCCCACAAGTGACACCTGACAACCAGTAAGTGTCGTGGTCATTATCCATGTCCACAACACACTAGAACTTTGTATGATATCCTATCCTCAAACTGTCAGAAGTAATGGTCATTTACTTGTTATTCTAGTATTTATCTTATGTTTTATTCTTAGTATTTCTTTACTATCATGAAAACTTTTTCTTAGTTCAATTTTTTTAAAAAATTTAATTCTTAATTACTATTTAATTTTCTGAATATTGATTAATCTTCATTTTTGTTTGAAGATTTATACTAGATCTTTGAATGACAGTTTATTTAAAAAGACATCATATGTTATCTTCTCCTAGTATTAGAAACTTTAAAAAGTATATTTCCATTTTCTGCTGAGTTTATATTACTTCTTCCCTGTCTTTTATACACACATATATTCGAAAAAAAAATAATTGTATAACCTGATATAAGATTGGTACTGTTTCTAGAAATCTTCAATGACCTTTTAAATAAGGGTTTGTCTGATATATTTTATATAGTCCTTCATAACTATCACTTTGAGAGCTCCTTCTTGTTCATCCAGGAGCATACTGGAACTTCTCTTGCCTTTTGAATTATGCTCTTTGTTATTTCTTATCTGCTATGTCTGGAGGTATTAAAATATTTCAAGTTTGTATAACCAGGAGATATTTTACTTTTAGTTTTCAAAGGTATGTTTGCTAAATGTAAGATTTGAAGAGGATAGATCTTTTTTTTTTTTTTTTTTGGTCCTTTGAGTAGTCTCTTGCACACTTGGTCCTTTTTTTTTTTTTTTTTTTTTTTTTTTTTTTTTTTTTTTTTTTTTTTTTTTTTTTTTTTTTTTTTTTTTTTTTTTTTTTTTTTTTTTTTTTTTTTTTTTCTTTCTAATGTGGAATAAGATGCTATTTAATTTTGTTCTTCCATAGCTAATATTTTTATGTATATGGTTTAATCATTTTTTTCTTTATAATACGTTTTGGACAATTTCATTTTTGTATATCTTGGCATGATTTTATTTAAATTTCTTGTGCAAAAGCTTCATTTTTCTTGGAAATGTGGTATTATAAGTAGAGCTAAATTCAGAGATTTTAAATCTTTAAATATTTATTGCCTAGTCCTTTCTACTTTGAGAATTCTAATATATGAATATAAAAAAGAAAGGAACAGTTAATGCTTACAATTTTTGTTTTTACTCTGATTTTTTTCCTCTCTTGAATTTCTTATAACTTCTTAGTTATTGTTTTTTTTAAACAAAACTTATACGTTTACATCTGGTAATCTGAAAAGCTAATTTGTGCAAAGCATCTTGTAATACAGCAACCATTGTTGGATTCCTATTACTTTGATTAGTTAAATCTTGTATCATGTTTTCTTCTATCACTATTTTGTAATCTTTAAAAATAATGATAAAAAGTACAAACTTTGAAAAAAAAAGTCTGTTCTTAGGTGTGAACTTGAATAAATAGAACACTGCTCGTCCCACAGAACCCTCCTCATGCTCCCTTTCAGCCAGCAGCTCTTCCATCTAACACCACAGATTGATTTTGTCTGATTTTTAATTTTATATAAGTGGAATTATACAGTATATGTTTTGTTGTATCTCAGCATTATGGAATATAGTAAGTTATTTTTCATTGCCTGTAGCATACAGTTATAAAACCATATGACCTTATATTTATCAATTTTATAGTTGGGAGACAGTTGGATTAACTTAATCAGACTATTATTAATACTTCAAGAACAATTACAGAAATGTGTTTTGTTTACCTGTTTATATGACACTTAGATGTATATCTAAAAATGGAGTTAACTACATTACAGGATGTGTGTGTTTGGGTATGTAGTTTTAGTAGATACTGATAAACATTGTCCAAGGAACTTACATGTTGTAGGTGACTTCTACATACTTTATGTTGTCAGGATTTATTTTCCTCTTGGAATCCATGGTAGTGATCATAACTTTTGGAGAAAGCCAGTATAATTAGCTCCTGTAGTGTTTTTTTGACTACATATATTGCTGCAGTGATTTTCAAATGTATGTATGTATAACCTTCTATCAACACATCTCAAAAAAATCCTTAAAGGAAGTGGCCTTTGACCTGACTCACTTTTGCCAATATTATTTGCCCTTTGGTCCTACAGTGAAGCTATTAGGTAAGGGAAAGAATGATAAAGTGCTGTGAGCCTGGAAGCTTTTGGTGGGGTGCATAATACTTGAAGAGTTATAATAGACTTATAATATTTAACAGAATATTTCGCCAAGTGCTTGCAGAGTGTTTGGTGAATGTTTAAGGTATTTTGATATAAATTGCTCTCCGGTCAGTTCACCCAACTGAATTGAACAAACTTTGTTTCTTTTTTATCTTGGCTTCTCAAATTTGTGTTTTATAGAAATACAAAAAGAATAAAAGATAGTAAATAATACAGACTCTAAAAGATTCTGGACTACATTAGCAATCAGAGAAATGCACAATAAAAATCTTTCATTTTTACCCAGAGGAGTTGCAAAACTTAAAATCTGATGCTAAAATTTTGCAGTTGTCCTGGAAGGATACAGAGTAACTATTACTGTTAGAAATGTGAATATGCAGTGACCCAAAAGTTTTACTTAGGCCCTAGGGAAATATTATTATGTGTATTAGGGAATAGTGATTATTACTCCCCAAATCAGGGATAATGGAAACATCATTAAAGAACATATATACCATGAATTACTATGCTGATACTTAAAAACTTAATCATTTCTAAACTTCAAAGTCTGTGAGGAAAAGAATCCTGTTCATGTTCATTGCCCTGTCTTCAAAACTAGCATCAGGCAATGCTGAATCATAATTCTTGATGTGCCTGTAAATATATGATTGACCATAAAAATTTTAAAAATCAGGCTGGACTGGCCAAATAGCTCAGAGGATTAAAACGTCTGCAAGCAGGCACAGGGGCTGGGAGGGAAGGGGCAGGGGGTTAGATCCCCAGGTCTGCCATGCCATCCCCACCCCTGGGGCACACTGAGCCAGGGATTGAGACTACATGCCTGTAGTCCCAGCTCTTGGGAGGCTGTAAACAGGTGGTTCACTATGAGTCTGATCTAGTAGTGAGACCCTGAACACCCCGTAGACCCTTCCCTAAAATAATAATAATAATAGATCAGGCTGCCAAAATTCGAACACCCAATCCAAAGATGGGCATCTGAGATGAATACACATTTCTCAGAGGAAAAAATACAAAATGCCAAGTAAATACATGAAAAACTGTTCAATATCATTGTTCATTGGAGAAATGCAAATTAAAGCAACACTGAGGTTCCATCTCCACACAGAAAAAAATAGCTGTCATCAAGAAGTCAACCAATAAGAAATGCTGGAGGGGCTGATGGGGGAAAAAAGAACCTTTTTCTACTGTTGGTGAGAGGGCAGCCTGCTACAGCCACTATGGAAATCAGTGTAGAGACTCCTTGGAAACCTAGGATTGGAGATCTCATTCAACGCAGCTATTCTCCTTCTAGGTATTTTTCTAAAATAACTGAAAATATCATACCACAGCAATATATATACACCCATGTTTATAGCAGTGCAATTTATCATAGCTAAATGTTGGAAGCACCCAAATACCAGTTGAGCAATGGGTAAAGAATATGTGGTATTTGTACACAATGGAATATTAATTCAGCTATAAAAAGGATAAATTTGAGGCTTTTGTCAATAAATGAATACAGCTAGTGAAATTCTGTATCATTATAATATTTCTGCTTTAATACTATTTTGTACTCTCCTTAGAAAATAAAAAATAGGGCCGGCCACATAGCTCTTAGGCAGACGCAGCAGCCAGGATTCGATGCCAGACATGCCATTCTGGCCCCACTCCAGGAGCACTGAGAAGTTGATTGAGACTGGTGCACACCTGTAATCCCAGCTCTTGGGAGGATGAACACAGGCAGATCACTAGGAGTCTTATCTAGGTAGTGAGACCTTGTAGACCCTGTCCTAAAATACCAAAAAAAGAAAGAAAATAAAAAATATGTGAGGTGATTTCTAGTTATACTATTGAGTGAGCACAATAAACTACATAAAATGTGCACTACAGATGTGTGTGAATCCTTGAAAACACTAGAAAGAAGCACACCAGAATGTGAACAACAGATGTGTGTTATGTAAGTTCCAGAAATTCATCTGGAAATATGTGCAACAAAATGGCAATGGTACCCCCTTAGGGCAGTGTGCTGGTTACCTTTCTGTTGCTGTCACAGAATAACTGAGGTAAACCACATAAAAAGAGGAAAAAATTATTTTGGATTGTAGTTTCAGAAATTTACATTCATGATCACATTGCGCAGTTGCTTTATCTTTTGGTAGGTAGGAAGAAAATAAACAGGAAGAAAGGGAACAGGGTTCCATTCACCACTTTCAGGGAATACTTCCAAAGACCTGACATCCTTACAAGGCCCCACCTCTTAGCACCACACTCTAACCAGCTGAGTTAACAGGCCACCAAGGCCCTGCCTTAAAGGGTTTATCTCTTCCCCAAAGCATCACAGGCTGGCAGACTATTTCAGATCCAGACTATAACATTCCACACCCCCCAGTGGGCTTATTATTGCTGGCCTCCCCAGGCAAGTGCATTTATCCATCTCAAAGAATCCCTATAAACTTAACAGTTCAGCATCATTCGAAAGTGTAAATATTCAGGCTTTGGAAACCCAGTGCAAACTCAGATATAAGCACTTATAAAAGTTAAAAGGAAAGTTACTTAGATACACTGGCACAGGGTATATATTCCATTTCCAAAATGGAGGAAGTGAAACAAAGGAAGGAAGGATTGGGCCAAAGCAAGACCAAAAACCCAGCAGAGCAAACCCTTAAATCCTGTATTTGATGTGTTCACCAGAAGGTTTGAGCAACTGCACCCCCGAGGCCTTGCTCTTTCAACTCAGACTGCTCTTTGGATTGGCTCTGATCACTGCCCAGTATACCTCAGCAGGCATTCTTCATTCTCACATCTGTCTTCCTGGGCACTTCCAGCTTCATGCATCACCCTGCCACATGCTGCCTGGCCTGCCAAGCTTTCCTTTAGTCTCTTGATTAAAAAAAAAAAAAAAACATAACTCCTGCACTCAGCAGATAGTAAAGCCAGATCATATGGGTGATGCCAAGGCCTTGCACCAGCATGAGTTATAACAGGAGCCACTATAAGCACAGCTGCCATGGCCTCTGAGTGGAAAACTGACCCTGGAAAAATGATTCCCTTGCCATCCCTATGTGAACAGAGTCACCAGGGCAAGGATGAAGGAAGGAAGGGAGGGAGGGAAAAAGAAGGGGAAAAGAAGGGAGGGGAGGGGAGGGGAGGGGAGGGGAGGGGAGGGGTACCCACAGTGTATTTAAAGGAACAGTAGAGAAAAATTCTTTCTCTGCCTACTTTCTAACATCACAAGTCTGCAGGTATAGAAGTAAGTGGTTTTTAACTGTAGACTTCATGTATCTAATGAAGAAAGTATAACAATCTTTCTATTAACAAAAACTTTAATAGTATATAAGGACTAAATTTGTGACTTTAATTTTTATATTCCTTGTGTTAAATTAGCCAAGCATTGCTATTTAGTTTTTAGTTTAAAATAAAGACTTTTAGGTTTGTTTTTTAAAATGCATATGATTGTTATGTTAATATGGCAGTAACTAGGTTAGTTCACAAAAATGCCCAAGATGTATGGTTATACTTGAAGACAGCCTGAAAGTGGTGAGAGGAGTCAGGCCAGAAAAAGAAGAGACTGAGATGGAAAAGGAAAGCAGTGGCTAGGGGAGCCGGGGAGATGGCTCAGTGGAATAAGTACTTCCCTGGCAAGTGCAAGGGCCTAAGTTCAATCCCCGGTTCTGCCAAAAAATAAATAAATAAATGAAAGCAGTGGCTGGAAGCCTGGCCAAAAAAGAACAGTGATTCACATTATTCCCTTCCTGCGCTGGCCCCCACTCTTTTGCCTGAGGCCTTTCACCTGTCTGGGCTGAGGGCTGTTAGAAGTGGCACAGGAGAGAAGCAGAGCAGCCTGGTATGCTGAAGACAAGAGATCACTGTGGAGTGAGGACTGGGCCAGGCCTCCATCTTGTTGTTTATATTCATTTGGAAATCAAAGTACACTACAGTGTGCATATTGTAGAAGGCCAGGTTAGCATTCTGTTAATCTGAATGCCATAGAAGAAAACACAAGTTAGAAGAGACACTGTGAAAGTATTCTTGGTCATTTGTTAGAGAATGGAACGTTCTAGCCCCCACTGGGAGGCAAGTTTCCCTGAAACATTTATAGGAAGTGATATCTAATGTCTAGTTTGTGTTATGATTTCTTTGTTCCTGGGTGGTTTTTTTTTTTCCTGATCTCTTTGTGACTCAAAACTAGAGAAGTCAGTCCAGTGTGTACACACACTGGTGCAGAATGGGGGATTGAACCTAAGACCTTTGCACTGGTCTATACCTCCAGTCCTTTTTTATTCTTAGACAATGGACTCAAACCTGTAATCTTCCTGCCTCTGCCTCCTAAAGTGCTGGTATTACAAATGTGCAAAAATTTCTTAAAGCAATCACACTAATACATTGTTGAGCATACTTTGCCCCAGGATACCTAACCTGTTTTGTTTTAGTTCTGATCTTTTGTAGCTTTTCTGTAGGAAAAGGGAGGTTTTATGTCAAAATAATCAATAATTTAACCAATTTCTTGTTAAAAGCCTCCAAGGTGATCACATACCTAAGAATAAATCTTAAAACTGAAGTAAAACCACATATCTCTTTGAAGCTATCTGGAAAACTTTTCTCAGGTTTTACCTATAAGTATCTTTAATCTTTCAGACCAGAAAAATATTCCTATTTCGTATTTGAGTACTTTTAAGACTGTGTTTAGGCAATAGAGCTTTTAACCCTATCAAGTTACAGGCTTTCTGAGTCCTTCTAATTATATTATTCTTACATTTTTAGGGGGGTTTTTGTTTATTTGTTTTTGTTTTCTGGCTCTTTCTACCTCCTATGACATTAAAAATGGAAAATATTACCACCTGGAAGAAGCTTTTTAGCCCTGGGCTTACTGAGATCCCTGTTGCTATTGGTTTATTAACAAACAGACCAAGTGAACCTGAAATATTTTATTTAGTGATTATTAGTGATCCAGATCATAAAGGAAATAGCAAAGGCAGATTTAGATTTGTCTTTTAAAAAATCCATAAAATTTTAAAGAAATCGTAAAGTGAAGAGACCCTTTCTCTGCTTTTTAGGAGCATTACTAGAAAACTCAGGCCCAAGACTTCATTGCGGCCCATTTATATCATGCCTGGGAGCCACTGCAAAAAGCACAGATGTATAAAAATACATACTCATTCAGAAAAGTTATTTTATCACAACTGATTTTGTTGAAAGCCTATGCAGGCTCTCAAAAAAATCACAAATTAACAATTACATTTATTCTTTTGGCATTTTATGATGCAAATATGAGCATATATGTAAAAAGTTTGTTTTAAGAAAGACATCACAGTCTCAGAAGAAAGAAAATTCATGAATATGATTACTACCAGCACTTATTACAGGATAGTGGCAGAATGTGTTCTTTGATGTCCAGAGGAAGTATAACTTGGGCAAAAGTTATCTGCATTAAAATTTCACTGATTTGAGGGCTGCCTAATAGCTCAGCAAATTAAAGCACCTGCATGCAGGTGCAGGGGCCAGGGATTCAGTCCCAGGGCCTGACCTGCTAGCCCCACCCCAGGGTGCGCTGAGCCAGCAATTGAGACTGGGTGTGGTGGCATGTGCCTGTAATCCCAGTTTTTGGGAGGCTATGAACAGACTACAATGCCCATCTAGTGGTAGACCCTGAACACCCTGTAAACCGTCCCTAAAAATACAAAAATAAAAAAATTAAATTTCAGTGATTTGACACTTCAGTTGTGTTCTTTCCTCTCTCTCCCCATTTTCCATCTCCCTCTCTACCCTCTTTCGCTCCTCTCCCTCCCTGTCTTTTTAATCTGAGATAAAAAAAAAAAAAAGTGGTACTTCACAGAGTCATAAAGAAGATACAGCTAATTTAGCTGGAACTTTGTAATGCAAACCAGATTAGTCCCTCACTGTGAAAATAGCTGCTTAATTAGTACATGTACTTGGTATAGAAATGGCACAGACCTGATGGCCTAGATTTTGTTTGAGTTAAATGCTATAAGAACAGACATTGGCCAAGTTTCGTATGTGTTCTGAAACAGATTTCTTCAAATTGTAGTTCTTAATGCTGTTGGCTGTATTTTTCAGAAAATAGATTTCTGGACACTGAGACTATTTGAACTAAAATAATTAAGGAAATAGCACACCCTTGTGATAAATGTTTATCTTTTAAAATGCCTGTGTTTTAAAAGATCAAAAATCTGTGTTTTGAAAATTAGCAGAAGTTTTGGATTGTGATTAATGGAAGGAAAAACCTCGGGAAATTCACTTTCTATTCTTATAATCAGTATGTATTTCAGCAATTGGTTATTTTTCTTTTAAGTATTTCACAGTTGAAGTAGGTGAGAAATCACCATAGAAGCTGCTAAAAAAGCCAAACCCATTATATTTTGTACATTCCATAAGTTATGCTTTATGTATAAAATGTTTTAGAGAAATTCACAAATGTAAATTTCTTTTAATGAAATTAATTTATTCTTTATTATAATTTTTGAATTGACATTAGTGATTACTAGTATTATTTTCTTAATTATCTATTTGATACAGGGTCTCACTATGTAGCTAGGACTAATGATGACCCTCCTGTTTTCAGCCTTCTCAGCACTGGGATTGCCACTGGTGGCCAGCTCAGCTTGCCCAACGGTGGGGCCCACACAGCATATGGTACCAGAGATCAAACCCAGTCCCTGTGCTTGCCTAAGCAGTCACTTAGTCTGTTGAGCTTGATACTAGTATTTTTATTTGTGTAGTATAATTACTCAATTTGCAGTAACTAACTAGACTTTAAGGTCTGATAAGAGATTAGATCTGTTAGTACCACCAGTGGTACAAGTCACCAGAAGGGACAGTCATACATGGAACATATTAAATAGCAGAGGTAGAAAGTCAGATATGGTTAAATAGTAAATTTTACAAATTATGTTGCACATTATGGATTTAATTTCCCTGTTCTTGAAGATCCTTTGCTAAGTATTATGTATGGCATATAGATTTTCTCTTCAATCCAGTGTCTCCATTTTTTTCATTTATGAATACCACACCAAATTATAGAGAGAACATAAGTAGAAAAAAAATTTAATACTATTTGCCAACATCTTCCTTTGCCACCTATATGTAAAATATTTATTGTTAGTCCTCTAAAAAATACTTGTCTTAGCCCCCCAAATTTTTTAATTAAGTTAATCATCTCTGCAGTTAAGTATATTGAAGGAGTACATAAATAAATATGTTATCTGTTTACCAGTGTGCTCCTAGCCAGCAAATGTACTTAACTTTCCTAAATTATGTTTTGCAATAAAAACAGCAACCAGCTCTCAGCTAAAGACTTTCAGTGAGCACCCCACCATCTCCAGTCCCCTTGAACTGCAGCTTTGAGAACTCTTGCTGCAAACCACATGAACTGTAGTGGTACAGTTATCAAGACAAATGCTCACTTAGTAGTGAAAGAAACAGTCCTGTGGCACAATTGTCTGTTAAAAAAATAAAGCACTTTTCATATTCAGGCTGTACTGACTTTGTTTTACCACAAGAGGTCTATAAGTCCTGTGGATTGATGCAGGCAATTTTAGGTGCGTAAGAGACTGTTGCAATGATCTGCTATTCCATGACATTAGGCCAGGAATATGAGTTATGTCAAATGGCAGTGAAATAGAAATCCCTGAGAGTGTGTGTGAAAACTAAGTCTGTTTTCGAGTTAAGAATAAGCAGCACCATTCCTTGTCCCTGTGATCTGAATTTCTGTCTTGTCCAGTCAGGGTTAGTCTGTTGGATTTGTAATTAAACATGATTAATTTTTGATGGGAATAAGGAAGTGGGAAGGCACTTAGAATTACTTTGATAACACGTAATTGATATAGTTGTCATGGTTTGGCTGTGTATTGCAAATCATTTTGCTATTTGGAATATCTGTAAATGTTCCCATGTCTACTCCCACAATATTTTAGATACTCAGCAATTAAATGTCTGCTTCACAGTAAGCAGAAGGATATATTCTTTGTCTTTCAGAGTTTATAGAGAAATGGTTTAATAGAAAAATTATAGTTCGTTGTATATTTATCATACCTCTTTCTTTAATACCTTGATTAATTTCAATAAAAATATTTGTGTACTTATGTAATTATAGCTCTTATTCTGTAATAATTTAAAGATACAAAAAGACAATAGTATTCTTCCCAGTAGCAGCCAATGATCTCTTGGTAGTGAAAGAAACTTCTCGTTACTATACATTGACATCTATTTGTACAAGGCTTGAGATTTTTGGTTTGCCTATTTCAGTGGCTTGTAAACAAAATATAGTATTATTTTCTAATTAAATTATTGCATACCCTCTCATATTAGGCTTCTTAAGAAATGTCAGTTGAATTGATCTAGGTAAAGAAATTTAAATTTTAAATATGCTTTTTTTCAAATCTTTTCTTTATTGATACATATTTATAGTACATTTTTTATATTCCTTGTAGGTAGTTGGCACATGTTCGTAATACATGTTACTTCCTTTTTATCCCCTTTCACTTTTGTTCTCCCTCCAGCCATTTCTTGATCCCCTTTTTTTGGGGGGAAGGGTGTACTATATCTGCTTTTACTATTCATTGAAAATGTAGATTTTTTTAATGTATTCAGTACAGTGTCTCACTACACAGATCAGACTCAGAGTGATCCTTTTGTTCTCAGCCTCCCGAGTGCTGGGCTTACAGGCACACGCCACCACGCTCAGTCTCAGTCACCTGCTTAGCACGCCTCGGGGGGCAGGGCTGGCATTGCATGCCAGGATGGAACCCAGTCCCTGTATCTGCCTAAGCAGGAAAATGTTGGGATTTTTTAACAGCAATTTTGTATTTTGACCAATAGATGGCACTAAGCACATACAAGTAGGAAATATAACTTTATTATTATCTACCTTAAAAAGTTTCTTCTTGTACAGAAGCTCTTTTTCTGAGTGAAGTAATCTCACAGGACTGTTAGTTATGATTGAGAGACATAGCCTCAGAAATTACTTTGACTGTCACCTACTCATCATATTGTTCTGTTCTTAGCCATTTATCTTTTTCTTAAGTTGGCCTCTCCTTACAAGTACCTTGTCTTCCCTGAAAAACAGAAGATATATTCTAATTCTTGTAAAGACCATTATATAGCTTTTTAAGATACTGAAAAATCCTAGAAAGTTACACACAGAGGTCTGAATGCTATTCTCATGTTCTTTCTTTTCTTGTCTTTTTTATGTTTATAATATTTTTGCAGTGTATTACTTCCTGAATCAAGATTCATTAGGCTATAAATAATAGGTGTTCTTACTGTTAAAGCTATTAATGAATTATTTTACATGATTAGAAATTATTAAAAGTTGGATAGTACTATATTTCCAATGATAGTTAATTGAGTTGCTTAATCAGAGACCTGGGGATATCACCAGAGGTCCAGTGCCTTTCACATTTCTGCTCTGACCTCCCTAGTATGTCTGATGTATGTTCTATGTTGTAGAAAGCTGCTGTACTTCTAGGCAGGACTTGTAGTCATGGCCAGGTTCTGAAGTGGAGGAGAAACATCTCCTGTTATATTCAGTGATCTGCATCATTCATGAGCAGTGTACTATGACAGCAGGGCCTCCCTCAGCACACACTGGCCAGGTCTGGGTGTGCTGGGTGTGCTGCACCTTCCTAACAATTCACTGGCAGGCACAGAGGATTACCATACAGAAGGTCCCAGATCCTTCTCATGAACACATGGTGCCTGAGAAGAGAATAAACCTCACAAATCAGCACTCTCTCAAATATAGGAAAACAGAGTGGAATGGGCAGGCAGGAAACAATATTTGCTATCATTTCTGGTTTTGTTTCACCAAGAGATTCTGCTATCCTGACATAACTGAAATATAACCTTATTTCTGTTATTTCCAGCGCATCGCACTGGACAGTTTCAATTGAAACTCATGTCTAGTATTGAGTTTAAATTTTTCAAGTTTTTTTTCTTCTTTTAGTCTGTTCTTTTCCTAGCAACTAAAGACAGTAAGACCTTCGATTCTGTTTCTAGCTCATTAATGCAATATAACATTGCAACTATTAGTGCAGTTAGAAAACAGTGGTTTTGAAATGCTAATTGGATCTAGTAGCATTTCAGCCCAATCTGTAGTTGTGTGCTACATATACACAATATTCATCTTGCTCAAATATCTGGAGATACTGCCAACATCTGTGTGCCTTGGAGCTCAGCTTAAACCAGTAAATTCACTAGAGAGACCTAGAGAGGCCAAGCCAGCTAACTGACTTTAATGCTTAAAGTCTTTGAACATTCACTGTCAGCTGTAGTGCCTCCTACTCTTGTCTAGCTTTCTGTCTTACTTTTTCCATTTTCCATCTCAGCCCCTCTCCAAGGCTGTAAATGGACTCTGTGGCATATGTCTGCACCTCTGGATTTCCTGAAGAGCTGCTTTGTGCTAAAGATGTGATCCTGGTACATTGTCTATACATCTAGTTCTTTTCTCTGTTCAGCAATTATTTGTTGAATGTTTGAATGATAACCAATTGATATTAATCAATTGGTATCTCAAATACAGTTAGGTTTAAAATGTTCATAATACTGTGTTTATTAGTTCTCATCACATAGCCCATCAGTATATCCACAACCATTTTTTTTTAATTTTTAAAAAGTGCTTTTTTTGTCCATATGGGTCTTAATGTACAGTTTAGACCCATAGTGATCCTCCTGTAGCCTCCCGTGCACTGGGGTTACAGGCATGTGCCACCATACCTGATTTTGAGGCCAGCATGGTGCACCTGTGGTTCTAGAGCCAGCATGGTTTGTGGTACCAGGGATTAAACTCGGGACCTTAGGCTTTCCAGGAAGGTGCTTAAAGCACTGAGCTATCTCCCCAGACCTAAAAAATACTTTTTAAAATGCAGTGAACTTTAAAAAGGATCATTCCTATTACTTTAATCTAGTCTTTACAGCGTAGCTTTTAGAGAGACTAATTCATTTGAGAAAACATTGAGTTAATAAATGTTTAAAGAAACCCCCTGCATGCTTTTATTTTTCAGAAAACTGTGGACTATATTTTCCAGAAATAAAAAGAAATCCAGGCAAATATTTACACAGTTGTCCTGAATCTGTGAGAAAGTGGCTTCAACAGCTAAAAAATGCTGGGAAGATTCTTTTGTTAATTACCAGTTCTCACAGTGATTACTGTAGACTGCTCTGTGAATACACTCTTGGGTAAGTGGAGCTCCGGTTCATTTTCATTGTCTCATAAAATACTGAAAGCATATTAGATAGTATTAAACAGTGCCAAATGACAAGTATTTTTTCTTATGCCTCAAAACAAACATTATTTGCTTATAGCACACCCCCACTCTACCACCCCACCCTATTCCCCGGCCACCTATCTTTCAAGTATACATTTAAGCAGAGCAGTGTTACAGAGCTGCTGTACCTGTAGCTCAGAGGTAGCTAGCTAGCTTCAAGAAAGTGTACTTAGGTCTTCCATGAATTGTGTTTCTCAGTTTTGGATGATTATTAGGGGGTGCTGAGGTATGGAATACACTTCCTGGCTGATTCCTGAACTGAAGATCATCTTATGTATTTCAGTGTGGAGCCCAGTCTACACCACCACTGATGAAATTGATATGCATAAAAATCAAGGCAGTAGGAGTGCAGTAAACCATAAATAGAACAGAGAAGAGCTTATTCCCTGCTCTGCAGTCTGCTGTGTGACTTGGGGCAAGGTTTAGAGTTGCTTTATGGTTTAAACTTGTCATCCTAAAAACAGGACAGTACTGCTTCAAGGAGTGACGAAATGTTTAACTAGTGTGGGCTAAGTATTAGGCAGAGTACTTATTATTGCTTATCTTGGAGGTGATGCCAGGATTAGAGCAGAGAGACCCAGGGTGGGCTCTTGAGCTCCCTGCACATCTCAGATTTCAGCAGAAACAGCCTCTCAGCTGAACTCTGCCAGCATAGCCTGAAGATTTCTTAACATGTGAATTTAGTTTGTGCTGCAGTACACTTATCTGTAGGTGGATTTTTTTTTCCTTCTGCAGAAAATACAGGCTTGAGTTCCTCAGAATGAATCAAGGCTGAGTTCCCGGCTATCTTGAAGAGACATTTGCAGCTTTGCTGAACAGTCATGGTGAATCTTTTAGAAATGAGTGCCCAAGCTGCAGCCCTCTTATTTGTCACCAATAGTCTTTTTTAAGGGCAAAATAACACCTGTGCCATAGTTTGCTGCCACTTGTGTAGGACCAGGTTTCACATTAAGCACTCAAGAATTTTCATTCCTTTTTCATTAGGTGAGATAATCAAAGTCTTTTTCCAACCTTAATTCCCACCATTAAGTTATTGATTTGTAAAAATATTCTAAAATATTAAATATTATTTTTTCCAGACTATACTCCCTTTTCCCCATATAGTTCTTACCTTAATGACAGATATAGCTTAATTGTCATAAGGGTTTTCTTTTGTTTTTTGAGACAGGTTCTCACTATGTAGTTTAGGCTATTTTAGCTATGTAGCTATATAGCTTAGGTCTCCCAGGCTGGCCTTGAACCTGCAGCCATCTTCCTATTCCAGTCTCTCAAATATTGGCTTTATGGACATGTACCACCACACCCAACAAAAATTATAGTTGTCATCTAAAAATTATTATAAAGACTAAACTGATTTTAAGATAAAGTATCTTCATATTTGAGCACTTTGCAAAAAATGTTACTAGACTCCTAATGCCACTTTCTGTAAAGCCATATAATGCACAGAATTATTACTGATTCTTCAAACTAAAAAGTCCCAGCAGATTTCAGTCCTCAGATTTGAAAACTATGATAGCTCCCGAGTATTTCTAACTTTTAGAAACTGTTCGATTCACCAATACCTTCTCATCTAGAGAAAGGCAGCTCTGGTGGTAGTCACTGTGCTGTTTTTGTCTTGCTTGTTTTTCTTGCTTTACTTCTCCTTTCCAGTTTTGTCATGTTTATACCTCAGTGACTTTTCGGGAAGGCTAGTGCTCACCCACAATGCAAAGTTCATTTAGACTCTGTGTAAGAGATGTCTGAAGCATGTAGCAGTTGGTCAGAAGATGAGCAGTGAGGCTATGTAAAGGCTAAGTACATTTATGTTTTCTTTGGATCTTTTCAGTTCCTTAAAATAAATTTTTGAAAAATGTTGTTGCCTCCCAGGGATGATTTTGCAGACCTTTTTGACATTGTGATCACAAATGCACTGAAGCCTGGATTCTTCTCCCATTCGCCAAGTCAGAGGCCTTTCCATACACTCAGTAAGTTATGTTTTATCTCTTCCGTGAACCTGTGAGGAACAACTGTGTGGATGAACTGTATTAGATGCAGCACCATGTCTTCTTTCTTTCCTGGAAGAGAAAAAAGATAATAAGCCTGCTTGTATGAAACTTTATAATTTTCTTTTGTAATTATTTGTTTTTATCAGTCTGTCCAGCATTTTAAAAAATGAAAGACAGGCTTTACCTTAATTTTTAAAGCCTAAATAAATGCCTCAATAAATATTTGAGGGAATGTAATAAGTCAGAATCAGTTATTTTCTAGAGCAAAAGTGTCTCCGGAAACCACACAGATCATAACTAAATAATAACTGCAACAGTTAAAAAGAAAAAAAATTCTTTCTTGGGAACCAGACAAGAACATCAAGGATGGGTGTCAGAATTTTCTCATGTAGAGAGGCTGATAGAGAAGGAGGTAACATGAAAAGTACAAACATATTTTCCAGATGAAAAAGACTAATAAAGCAAAGTAAATATGCATGATAGCTATTCACTGGAAGCTTCTTAAGTGAATATGTAAATGACCATAAAGTGGATCTCTTTATCAGGAATAGGAGTTACAAAGTTGAAGAGTGAAAGGTAACGTGTTCAGCTTTGCCAATCATGTCATTTATTTCTGTTTAAATCAATGTCCAGTAAGCTTAGTGGCAAATTAACATTTGAGGATTGTTCAGAAGTTTTGTTAGAAGAGAAAATAAGCCCAGGAATTATTGGAAGTTAAAATACATTTAACGGTCACAAATACATGTGTATTTAAGATTAACAAATTCTGTAGAACTATGTAGCAGTTTAGCGTCACTTGAAATACGAAAGTGAATATATATTAAGAATCTATTTAAAATACACATTCTACTTACAAACATTCACAGGAGTGTTTGATAATTTCGACTCAGATGCTTAGCATTAAAGCAGCAGCCTCAGCTAGGTGGAATGATAGCGTATACTTCTTTGCTTTAAAAACATTCCTGTCAGTCACATACATCCAGGGATTTCATTTAACAGGATAGTATAGCACAATTTGCTTCCAGCTTCTACTTCTCTGCTATTAAGAAGCATGATTCAGGTTCGATGCTTGCCATGCCATGCCGGCCCCACCCCCCAGGGGGCGCTAAGACCATTATTAAGACTGGGCATAGTTGCACATGCCTGGGATCCCAGTGGTTGGGAGGCTGAAAACAGGAGAATCACTATGAGTCCAATCTACATAGTGAGACCCTATAGTCCCTGTACACCCTGTACTAAATTTTTTTTTTTTTTAAAAAAAGCCCTTTTCATTGCTGGGTAACGGACTCTTAGTACTCATTTGAGTTATGGACTCATGAGCAGTGAAATCCAAGCTACATTCAAGATGACAAGTGTCAGCCATCAAGAGATCCTCTGTGAAACAGATAGATGCAGACATGTGTAGGCATGTTAGCAAGCACAAGGGCTGACTATAGACTGTTTTGTGTTATGAAGGTAACAACCACTGCCTGTGTATGGTGAATGAGGGAGGTCCCCTGCACACATAAGGTGAGATGAGTTGCAAGGTGGGCTTCAAGGAGCAAGCAATGAGTGGAAGAGAAGTGTCCCTCTGTGGAACAGGAGAATGCAAAGTGCTCTAGGAAAGGGTTTTGTGGTGGCCCAGTGAGAGGAGGTGTGTCATTCTGACATGGTGTTATGAGGAGTGAGGTGGTGAGGTTAAGAAGGTAGACAGCCTCACAGACTGTGGAAAGAGGTTTGAGTTTTATGTTAAGTAGGTTACTGTCCCTTTAGTATTTTAAGACAAGGATAATAAAAAGACTGCTTTGACTGCTGAGTGTGGAATTAGCTGGGCTTAAGAAAAGAGAAAGAGAAACATGAAGACAAGTCAGTTACAGGGCCACAGAGGATAGGCTGTGTTGGTTTTCTGGGACAGCAGGACTGGAGTTGAAGAGAAGTACATGTCATGGAGGTTGGAAACACTGGGCTTAGTGGTGCTTTAGAAACATGAAAGCAAGCAAATAGCCAAAAATAATTGCCAGGTTGCTGATTATTATTTTCTCTGAAATGAGTGGGTGGTCCATTTGTAGTCATGGGTAGGAATGAAGAGGAGCATGCTGTGGTATGTAGGCCTAATTAACTAAGAACTTGCAAGGCATATAGCTCAGCAGCACAAGTGCCTGCCCACCTGGCGAACCCCCAAAAAACAAACTAAGAACTGATTTTTCAGTATACTTTTGAGATTCCTATGAATTATGTAACTAGTCCTAACTTATAAGATTTTATAAATAGGCCTGGAGTACAAGGGGAAAGGTCTAGGATCAGAAGATCAGTTTTCAAGCTGATGAGCTCACAAATGGATATTTAGAGGCCTGAAATCAAAAAGAGATTAATGAGGACAACAGGTTCAGCAATTCTTGGCACATATTAACACTGTGGTATTAAATCATAGATAAGATCAAGTGCAGGGGAGAAGTGGGTACATCATGATCAGGGAAGGAGAAAAGAAAGTTCAGAAAGCAGAGGCAAGGAAAAAATGTTCAAATGGAACAAAAGCTGCAAACAAGCCTTAGAAATGAGGAACAAATCCCCCACTTGGTTGGCAGCAAGGAAATGCTCTGTCTGAGCAGTTCACATGGGGCTGAATGTAGTGCCTTGAAAATTCATGGGAGGTTGTGGAACCTGTACAGTGGACAACCCTTGTCTAGAATTTTAGCTGGGAAGTGTTGAGGTTTTAGCTGGAAGACATTAGGATGGAAGATACTAAAATATACCTATATGAGAACAATCTAGTTCACTGGTTTTCAGTGATGGCAGTTTTTCCCCTCAGTGCAAATTGGGCAATGTCTGGAGAAATTTTTAGTGGACAGCTCAGAAGCAGGGCTCTGCAAGCATCTGACCAGCAGAGCCCAAGTGTGCTGCAGCCGTCCTGTAACACAGAGGAGAGTGCCCCACAGGGGCAGTGTGGCCCCAAGTCTCAGTAGTAATGGTAAAACTCCTACTCCAGAAAAAAGCGAAGTGTTAATTTTAAAACTATACATAGTGGTCAAAATTTTAAATGGAAATCCTTCATGTTTAGATACAATTTGTTACCTGGGAAAAATATTCTTTTAATTAAACCAGAAAAAATTGAAAGTGTGTTCCCCTTTTACAAACTAATGTTTAAATATATAAGTACTCAGCAAATGAGAATATTTTTGTGGTGGTGTATTTCCCAAAAAAAATCTGTATTTGTAATAGCATTTATGGCATGTCATAGTTTTTTTTTTATTAAAATGTCACATAAACAATGAACAACAATGCACACTAAAAATATACCAAATTCTTAACATATTGGAGACCATTGATGCAATAACTTATGCTGGAAAGTTACTGCAGCTTATGTTTAATTGAAACTATGCAGATAAAAGGAAAAATTGCTTAAACACTGTGACTTTAGAAGTGCCCCTCTTATAATTTTCTCTCTTTTTATAGTACTACTAGATTTGGATTTTCAGGGTTCATGTAATAATAATTATGCAACTACATTTTCAATTACTTAATCAAAATACTTAAGTCTTTTTTTTTTTTTTTTTTTTTTTTTTGCGGTACTGGGATTAAACTGAAGACCTTGCACTTGCTGGACAGGCACTTATGCCATTGAGCTATCTCTCCAGTCCAACACTTCAGTCTTTAGTTGAATTTGTAATTTGACAATGTTATAAGTCTTACTTTTAAATATATACAAATGCTGATAATAAATGTACCCTTTCTAAAACTTTTACATTTAGGGGTGTAGAAAAAGTTACTTTCCTCTTTTAAATTATGGTTTTTCTAACTAATTTTTATTTATTCTGTAATTAATAACTAATTATTATAAAATAAATTTTATTTAAATTATTTAATTTTACTTTATTTTTACTTGTCAATATTTATTCATTGACAAAAATGTATATAGTCTTGGTGTCCCATAGGGTGTGTTAATGAATGGTTTATATTGAGAATAACTAACCTAAGTTACCATATGTATTGCCTAGAATTCTTACAATTTCTTTGTGGTGAAAGTCTTAAAATTTACTCCTTTCACCATTTTCAAATATGATACATCTTGTTCTCTAAAGTCATGTGATATACAGTAGATCTTTTAAAATTATTCCTTGTGTCTAACTGAAATTTTGTCTTTTGTACAACATCTCTGATCTCTCCATCTCCCCAGTCTCTGGCAAGCATATGTACTCTTGCTGTATCTGTAAGTTCAGCTTTTCTGTATTCTCCATATAAGTGTGGTATTTTTCTTTCTGTGCTTAGCTTATTTTCCTTAACATTTTATCCTCCAGGTTCATCCATATTGTTTCAGATAAGACTTCTTTTTTTTAAGGCTGAGTAGTACTTGATTCTGTATAGTCAGCCCTTTACATCTGTAGATTGGCCCAACCACTAATAAAAATAATTTTAAAAGATTTGAGCATATACAGGCCTTTGTGTTGTCATTCCTGAACAACAATATAACAGCTATTTATTTTTATTTTATTAGATATCATAAGAAAGCTAAGAATGATTCATATATATGGGAAGATGTTCATAGATCATATGCAAATGTTATGCCTTTTACCCTTTCCCCCCACTCCATTCCCCAGATGGATATATATATATACATATATATATATATATATATATATGCAGTGCATTTTCTTTACTCTTTAATCCATCAAGAGACATTTAGTTTGCTTGAATATCTTGACTTATTATAGATAATGCTGTAATGAGCATGGAAGTGCAGGGATCTCGTCAGAATACTGGTTTCCTGTCCCTTCGGATTGCTGATTTTTTAGGCATATTCATTCATTCATTTATTTGGTGTGGTATGTTAGGGACCTAACCTAAGGATTCACACAATACAAAGTGTGTGTTCTACCATTGAGCTATATTCCCAGCCCACTTTTGAATTTTTGGACATTTTTCTGTGTTATTTTTTATAAGGCTATCCCAGCTTCACAGCTACATGCAAGGTTTTCCTTTTCTCCATATTCTCAACAATGTGTGTTGTCTTCTGTCATTTTGTAAAAGCCATTCTAACAGGAATGAAGAAATATGGTCTTAATTTGTGTTAACAGTCATTAGTGATATTGAACATTTTTTATATACCTATTGGTCATTTGTGTATCTTCTTTAGAGAAATATTAGTTCAGTGCCAATAACATTAAAAACTTGCTGAATAAAAGCAGCAGAATATGTTAATGTACCAGTTAAATAGGCATTCATTAATTAATTTTTTATTTTGTCTGTGGCCTGCTTGAGTTGCTTAAATTTGTTAACATTTGCTAGAGCCACAGGTTCTTAATCAGTGGCATTGAATACAGCCCTACCCACCTGTGTCTGCATCACCTACCAGTGATAGACTTTTGTTTGGTCATTATGTAAAGATGTCACAGGAATTGTCTGAGAAAGAACTGTCTATTTATGGTGCCCTCAGGAATTCCAGATGGCATTTTCTCTTGTGCCACAATTGTTCTTGTCTCCAATAACACCTTGTGATACATTCTGGTCCAGGAACCCAAAAGCAGAGTTGATCTCTGGGCCATCATTTCACATTGACCCTGATTTGAAGTGCTCCAAGGATTTGACCTGGCTCTGGCAGCAATAATTAGAGGGCCACTATCCAGAGAATGCAAAGGAGTTGTATTTGGGGTGACTAAGGAATACTCTCCTAACTTATCAGAAAAAGAAACATTTTCAATATGTAAACAAGCAGTAACTGAAATTATACTACAGACACACTTTCTTTTGTACATGCTTCATTAGTATTATGTACACAGTTGCTCTATGAGGTAAGCATTGTAATTATACCAGTTTTTAAAAAGTCAGCCACCATCTATTCCCACTTTTATTTTTTTGTTGTATTTATTATCTAGCATTTTTAGGGAAACATTAAAATCAATGTCCACATTGTACTCATCACAGTTCACATTTTTAACATTATATGAAAACAAATTCTTATAGACTATAAAAAGAAATATGACCCCTATCTAAATAGTGTTTACCTGTTTGGATTTATAAACATAGTGCTTAGAGGGAGCAGACTGGAATAGGCCACAGACCCATGCTTTGAGGTCAGATAATCCCTTTACTACTCTCCTCCACCCAAGATAGAGCAAAGCAATTAAGACAACTAAGCTACCAAACTCATGCAGTCATTATTTTATTAGTGGATTTAATCAGCCACTAATAAAATAAAATCTATCCTTCTGGCCCCATTCCAAAAAGATTATTGCTTAATGGTTTCCATTATGTTTTTTCCTTAGCCATTTTGTAGAAACAGGTCTATATCTGCTCACTAAATAAATCACTCAGAATATCATGTCTGCACCTTGTACAACAAATAACCACTAAGAAAACAATGTGCAATATATTATTGAATCTGTTCTAAAATTTGATTTGAAACTGTCTCATTGCTATTTGTTCTTCAATAGAATTATGGAAATAAACAAACAAATAAATCACCAGCATTGAGATATGGGACAGAATAACTCCGTTGAGCCTTATTTTCCTCAATTTTGAAGTTTTAAAAAGCATGCTTACAAGGTGCTGATTGTTGACAAAGCTCAGCAAATTCAAGCTCCTTCTCCATATAGGTCAACGGTCATCTGTCATAGACTAAGAACCTCACTGGATCAACTGTGTGACCATCAAACTGTATTTGCAGAGAATGATGAGGAGCAGGAAGCATTGCTGTCTCTCGATAAACCTGGCTGGTACTCCCAAGGGAACGCTGTTCACCTTTATGAGCTTCTGAAGAAAATGACTGGCAAACCTCAACCAAAGGTATTTCCCATTTGAGGCATAGTCCTTTGTGTCCACTTGCTGATAAGAACTTGATAAAAATTAAAAACTTAGTTGTAAATGGATTCAGCTTAGTTTCTGTGGTAGAATCATCTGCTTTGTCTACCACATCTCTCCTTTTACCTCTTTGTATTAAATAAATCTTCCCTTTGTTGATGTAGACTTGGTCTTTATCCGTGACATAAGCAGCAATAATTCCAAGCAAAGGGACACAGGCTAGAGAGTGAGAGGAGTTTGTGTTTGGGGTGCCTCAGGAATGAAAACCTGTCAGTTCCTCAGAAAAAAAAAGTTTCTGCGTATAAAACAAGCAGTAAATGAAATTATCCTACAGACTAGCCTAAATTTCTTTTGACATCCTGATCACATTGTTGAAGTTGTATGTAGTATACATTTTATAGCAGAATCTTCTCTTCTAAAAAGTTTTAACCAGGTGCCATAGGCACAGGACAAATCATTGAGTAATGAGTTCTGCTTTTTTGGCTGTCACTTTGCTACAGCTCTCGGAGAGCTACTGAGGGGTTTTGAGCTGAAGGCTCCAGTTCTTAGCCTAAGTTTGTAAACTGGAGGCTCTAGACCAGTCATGGCAAGCCTTTTAGAGCTTTCAATGATAGAGCCCACTGTGACATCTGTGTCATAGGTTCATCACCACTGGGACTATATCCAAAGGGATTAGCCTCAGAAAACCTGGGATGCTTTCTAGATTTCACATGTCCAGCCATACTGTCAGGGGTTCTGCTTCAGCACTTCTAGGGTAAAGCTCAGAAATGCTCTTGAAGAGCTACTGTATTGTATGCTTGGTAATCTAACCCACTGTATCAAGTTGTCTTATAAAGCCCAAGACATGTATAACCTTGGGGTATGTTTAAGCCCAGGGACAAACTGAATTACAAACATTTAGGTAAACACATGAGTTCACTTCTTTAGGAACTTTCTAGCTCTTCTTCTCTCACTTATAACTGGATTGTGTAACTTCTAACAACTCGGTGCCTTGTGCATCAGGTCAGTGGTCACCTATGAAATTATCCAGAAGTTTAAGATGTATACATTCAGGCCATTTTTGGATGTCAGACTTCTGAGACTCACTGAGGAATTTTTCTGGTTTTCCATGAAATAATCACCATTTTGAAACAGAACTTGTTATCTTTTAGGTCGTTTACTTTGGTGACAGCATGCACTCAGACATTTTCCCAGCAAGCCATTATAGTAACTGGGAGACCGTGCTCATTCTGGAAGAACTCAGGGGTGAGGAAGGTGAAAAGCGTGAGGCAGAGCCTCTGGAAAAGAGGGGGAAATATGAGGTAAGGGTCCTTCCTGTCTGCTCTTTGCTTGAGAGAACAACTGTGTGAAAGTTGAAATGTCCTTATAGTACCCGACTTCAAAATTATCCTGGACTGCATAAATGCCCACGTTTCAGTAATTCACTTTTGAAGTAGTATTTGTATTGATGAGCTCATCCAGAGCAGATATGTCAGGTTATTGCTTTATATCATTTATATAGTATCTGCTTTATAGAAAATCTATCATGCATCTGTGCCTGTATTTGAAGGCAAATGCAAACCACGTGGGTTTGTTATTTCTTTACAAACACCTTTTGACATGAACTTAGAACCACTTTATATCAAGTCAGACTGTATCAGTATGTCAAGTCAGATCTGTCTTTCTGCACTGCATGCTTCCATGAAGACAGCAACAGTACATCACACCCAGGTAGTCAGCATTGCCCCTCTTGACAACATGGGTGCTTCCTGCTTCCCTGTAGGGAAGGCAGAAGATGGGCATCTTCGGTTGCTCCAACCAGAAGGAAAGTCCATGAAGAGAACACCGTGTGAGAGCCTGTAGAGTTTGTGATTGTTAGGAAACAAGACCAAGTGTAGAACATACAAAAGGTGCTGTCTTTTGGCCAGCTGAAATGCAAATGAATGTAACTGTATTTCTAATTATTTCACTGAGCCTGTGTGAACTTTCAGAAATGTAATTAAAAATCTAATTGTTCAGATTATTTCAAGATTGATGCTGTGAGCCCCAACATTTCAGGCACTGCATTCCAGGATCCACATGTTTATCAGTGAAGTTTCAATTTTCAGAGTACTTTTCTGACCTCCAGATGGCAAATGACTTCTCAGGTTACATACCAAAAGGCAAAGATTAAAATAATTGATGTGCTCAACTACATCAATATTAGGTATTTTGTTCTTGATACCTAGGATACAATTATCCAGTGGGAAAGCTTTACATTTGCTTAAATCAAACTTAACTTTTTTTTTTTTTTTTTTTTGAGACAGGTCCTTGCTATGTAGTGCAGGATGGCTGTGTGCTCACTTTGTGTTCCAGGCTAGTTTCAAACTTGCAACATTCTTCCTGCCTCAGCCTCCAAGTGCTGGGATTTTGCAGGCATGCATCACAGCATCTGACTAGATCAAACTTCATAAAATTGATGTTTTTGTCAAAAACTGATGAATACCTGCACTCTAATATGGTTCCACCTAGAAAAGTAAAAATGGTTGATACCCAGCATCTAAGTAATCCAATATTCAGTTAGAAATTAGGAAAAAGGTATCAGGATGACTGAGAGAAAGTTTCCCTATGAGGGAGGCACCAGTATTCACCAGTAATACTTACAGTTCAAGTAAACAGGGGTAAGGTACCAAGTTGGGAGTAGGGGAGCAGGGAGGACTGGGAAAAGATGGAGAAACAAAGATAAGAGAGGGAAAGCTGAGGTAAGGTGAAACCCTCTCCAGATGAGAGGAAAAAAACCTGCTCAACCAGTGTGGTCTATTTATAGTCTCTGGAGATTATGTACAATCTATCTTGAGTTTTGCCGCTCCCTACACTGAGTTAGGTTGCTTAATATTAATTTAAAATATAGTTCAAGAGGGCAAGAATGTAACTCAGCAGCACAGCACCAGCCTTGCAAGTGCGAGGTTGTGAATTTTATTCCCAGGACAAAAAAAAAGAAAGAAAAAATAGAAGGTGACACATTTCTATTAGGTAGAAAACATAAAAGTGGGGCTTGTGTTGTTCCTTAGAGTTCTATTGTGCTACATTTGACAACTCTGTGTGCAATGCAAATAATCTTTCTTAATTTGGTGAACACCAACTTCACCTTTCAGTCAGAAACAAATGCTATTTTATCCAGGGTTAAGTACATTGTGTGTGACTTCCACCTATGCAGATTCCCAGGTGAAGGATACATATGTGAGAACTGTGTTCAGTCCTGAGAAGCAGACATACTCTCCTCAGTATTCCCAATGAATAGCCAAAAAATGTAAGATACTTAAGAACACTAATAATTGGAAACATTGTATCAGATGATTGGCTTCCTATTCCAGTACATCTATTGTAAGAAATAATTGTCTTCATTGCATTATTTTTAAAAGTAGCAATTAAAAAATTATACAAAATTACACCAATGCCTCTTCTCATTTTGGTTTTCAGCAAGGTATCACACTGTAGTCCAGGCTGGCCTGGAGCTCAAGGTGTGTGGCCCAGACTGGCCTCCAACTCAAGATCCTCCTGCCTCAGCCTCCTGAGTGCTGGGAATATGAGTGTGTATCACCACACCCAACCCAAGCTGTGTTTTAACCAACCTTTAGATGTTACAATAATAATAATTAAATTTGAGTTATTTTAATTATAGGAAAGATACATTTCTAGATTGCTGTATTTGGGGTATTTTTCAGATTATAACAAATTGACCATTTAAAATACTCATTTCAAGACTGAGATAAAGAATACTTTTTTGAAAAGAAATGTTATTTTCCTTCCAAAAATGTGATAATTTTTCCATTTTGATTTAATGTGTGTGGAAAAAAGACCACTTGAGGTTAATCAGCTTCCAGTATTAATCAGTTATTTTGTTCTCTTGTTTTAGGGACCAAAGGCAAAGCCTCTAAATACCTTATCAGAAAAATGGGGCTCTTTTTTTATTGATTCAGTTTCAGGACCGGAAAACACAGAGGATTCCTTAGTTTATACATTGTCATCTAACAAAATCAGTACTTACAGCACTATTGCAATTCCAAGTATTGAAGCAATTGCAGGTAAGGGGGGAAATACGTATGGAATTAAGAGAACAGTTACTGGACTTGTTTGATCCCATACCTCGTTAGTCCTTTTTATTGATTTTTTTTTTTTTTTTTTTTTTTGTCTTTTTGAAACAGGGTCTCACTATGCCGTTCAGGCTGGCCTTAAACTCACTTTGTAGCTCAGGCTGTCTCGAACTCACAACAATCCTTCTGCCTCAGCCTCCCAAGTGCTGGGATTACAGGCATGCACCACCACACCCGGCTTATTGATTTTTTTTAACCTAGAACACAGAATAAAATTATTTATTTGGAGACAAGACCGAAAAACCAAGCTTTATGCTCTCCTCTGCCTCTTACTAGTCTTTGTCATCTTATTCACAATTACATACCCAGAAGTCATTTTTGTAACTTGTATTAATCACTGTCCCATCACTGGGATAATATCCCACACACACAATTTAAGAGTTTTACTTGACCATGAATCTGTGGGTTTAATCCCCAGTTGGCATCATGAAGGAAAGCTGCTCATCCCATGGCAGCCAGGAACAAGAGGGTGAGGAAAGGAGCAGTGGAAATCCACATGCCCCCAGTAACACACCTGTGCTGCCCAAGCCCTTCTTCTGTCAGCACATTCAACAGTAGTTCATTGGTGGATTAAGTCATTCAAGAATAAGGCATGCCTATGATCCAAGCCCTTCCCAACAGTCCCACCTCTGACTACATAAGACTTTGATGAGGAGAAACTGTTATAAAAGTTTGTATTTAATCATATGTATAACAACAGTATTGGTTCATAAGCCTTCTTATAAGGTAACAATAGTAGTACAGAGAGATGTGAATATTTCCTTTACATTTTAAGAGGGTAAGGGACAGGTGGTTCCACTTGTTGTATCGTTTTGATGATTAAATCCAGGACCTCAGATGTATGACTTTTAGAAACTTATTGCTGTCAATTTACTTACCAATGCAAGGCTTAAAATACACAACAGCCAATAAAACAGTGAGGACCAATGCCATGTACTAATGCTGGTTGTTTTTGCATTCATGGTAATCCTAGCTTTCTCTGGCATTATGAAAGTAGTGCTCCTTCTCATAAAGATTAACTGCTTAAGACTTGATTTTCAGTGGCATCTGTTATAATCCAAAATTTATACCAATATCATTTTCAAAATGTTCAATACTAATATTTTCCTTATAAAATTTGTGATATAAAGATTATCACCCTATTATGTACATGAAGAATGAACAATTAACATAGATCATAGACACTGAATACTTGCAGGTACAGAGGTATTTCCTTGGAGAAACTAAGGTAAGGCTGAGGTCTTGAAAAGCCTGTTGTGTGAATGTCACTGAGTACCACCATCAACGAAGTATGCAGTGTATGTTCTTCTGATTTTTGCATCTGTGTGCACATGTGTGATAGAAAACATGCTGTATTATGCATGTTCTTATCTTGCTAACTATTCAGAGATCTTTAGTAACCCCCATTCCTGCTTAGGGATGTGAACAATATTCACTAGCATTCAGTAGTTATTTGATCCTAAGGTATTTTTTTTAAGTTTCTAATTCAAATGAGCATTTCTGTACTCTTCATCCTACGTGCCACCTATGGAAGAGGGGCAAAATAAGTATTAAATTTAGAAATTCTAAAAAACTGAAACTCAGTATCAACTTTTGATTTACTTATATTTACAAAATTTGGGAACCTACAAAATAATCAAATTGTGTATTTTTCCCCCCAGAATTACCCCTGGACTACAAGTTTACAAGATTCTCTTCGAACAGTTCAAAAACAGCTGGCTACTATCCATTTGTCCATTATACCAATGGCCTTATCAAATGATGAGACACTGACAACAAAACAAATAATGGAATGAAAAAACATATATGCAGCAAATGTACTATTAAAAATTATTAATTTTTCAAAAAATTGTGAAATGCTTTGTAGAAAGTTTTTGCGAAAATGACCAATTGTTATTTGTCTCTATTTTATATAATGCCTTTTGCTATATTAAGATCTATGTATCCTAGAAGTAAAAAAAAATTTATATTTCCCATACCAATAATTTTAAGATTAGAATTTTCCTAGGGAGGTGTGAACTCACTCACACATGTGCATATATATACCTATACTTACCCCACTGTTCTCAAAGTGTACAGCATCACCTAGAACTTGGTAACACAAATTTGAAGGGTTTCCCAAAACATAACAGATCAGAAACCCTGGGAGTACGACTGTTACTCTTTTCAAAAATGCGATAAACATGGGACAGAGTACAACTCTCAGTCTTTATTGTTCCCCCTAGGTTTTTCTTCCCCTAAGAGTTTATTCATTTTTAGTAACTTTAAGGTGTGCATTTTCAAACAAAGGATTGTGGCCTTCCAAAGTTTAGCCTTGATTAAAAAAAAAAAAAACTTTTAACAATTAAATTTTTCTCATTAGAAATTTATGCTTATTAATTAAATCTAATTTTATTTTCCCCTTAGTCAAGAGAGTAAGAACAAAAAAAATTTGAGGAAAAACTGCTTAAGTCTTTTGGGCATGCTACAATCCAAGACTGATGTGTTCTGCATGCTGTCTTTAGTTCTATTAGCAGTAGCTATTTATGAAAAGATGTTTGGAGCCAGATTACTAAATTTCTGACTATGGTTTAAGGTTACTATACAGTAACTTCACTATCCATAGTGGACAGCACTGGTTATCATTATTATACTTGGGTTGGAGCAGAGAATTGAGTATATAAAACATACAATGAAAACTTTTGTTACGGTTTGTAAATGTGATAAATCCCAAATATACTGCAGAAATAAATATCTCAGGGTATGTACTAGGTTATTGACTTTTTTTTCAAACAGCTTTATTTAAAATCTACCATAATTATATTTGAAACTGATAATACAAAATGTCGCTGAAATGTTATGAGCATATGCAGTCAAGTTTAGAACTCAATGAAAGATCTCATGCATACACAAAAATCTGATTTCTTTTTAAAATAAAGTTATTTTTCCTTATTCATGTTTATTCTATAAATGGCAAAAAAAATTGAATGCTTTCAACTGCTTTTAAGAAAAATGACAGCCACAAAATAAAAAATTGCATGTTTGATTACTGAGGAGCTGAAAAAATTCTCTCATGCCAGTTCTAATCCTGCTCTTACTGCCCCTACCCAAAGATCTGAAACAGTTACCACCTAATCTGACTCAGATTTCCATCTTGTAAAGAGAAGAGTTTGTTTCCTTCTAACTTTCTAGCATGTTAGTGCTAACTCAAATTAATTTTTTTTTTTGTCTTTTTGAGACAGGGTCTCTATGCATTTCAGGCTGGCCTTAAGCTCACTTTGTAGCTCATGCTGGTCTTGAACTCGCAACAATCCTCCTGCCTCAGCTTCCCGAGAGCTGGGATTACAGGCATGCGCCATGAATTTCTCTTTTTAGACTATAATTAAACTACAAAATGTTTAATTCATTGTTCATAGAGGGGCAGTGTTTTTAAGTTGGGTTATGAAGAGTAAAAATAATCCAAAAGTGGCACCATAAAAATTAGAATATTAAAAAAAGTACCTTATTCTTTTTAAGTTGTATGAAGCTAAAGAAAGCAGGAAAACTTCAACACAACCAGTTCAGTTATGGCAGTAAGGAGCCCAACATAAGACTTGAAAAAATTAATCAGTAGATTCTCTAAGTGCTACTTAAATTTCTTTTCCTAAAGCACTATGATACTATGAAAATACCTAAAATATTAAGAATGAAATATATCTAGAAAAAAACATAGTAACAAATACCTGAACTTCAACTAATGATAATTGTACTGTTCAGCCTCTACAAAGGTTTGGAGGGCAAGTAATCTAACTAGACATTAACGCAGGCTATTAGACATTTTGTCTCACTTCCCAATCACTCAGTTTACTGCAGAAGTCCTGCTCCACATCTTGCAGTGCCTTGCCTTTCTTTGCAGTTCTGAACCTCCAGACCAGACCAGTTAGGAGTCTGTCATCCTCTGGACATAAAAGAAGTATTACCTTCTTGGTCTGCAAAGTCCTGTGAGAAGTAGTGACAAACTTAATTTCCCAGTGACCATTCAATAGTTTTAATTATTTGCCAGTCTTATTAATCACAGAACTTTTTATTTTCCTTTTTGTGAAAAAACAGCAATGACATTTTACTTTTCCTTCCAGCACCTAAGATAAGGTACTAACAATTCTCTTTTAGTTTGAGGCAATTTTACTAGTAATTATGCTAGTTAATAACGTAAATGTCAAGTACATTATTACTAAGACAAGGGATATTAAAACAAGCAAGTTTTGAGATTACTTTCAACAATTTGGAAAATCTTCAAGTCTTTGTAGATCATATTCAAATTATATTCCTAAGAATAAAGCTATATATGAAGACTCCAGAACAAACTAATCTACTCATGAATAGTCACAGAAGTCTTCATACTGCATAGGACACCAATTTGATATATTTACATGTTCTCCATGACAAGCAAAAAGCAGCCCTACAAACATCAGTTTTTATAGTAGGCCAATAGAAAAATTATATAGAGGATTTTACTCAGTGAAATAGAATATAATCATTAATCTTCTACATTTTATAAAGGTGACTCCTAGAACAGGAGAAAATATCCACGTTTGCACATTTGTTTACAAATTTTTATTGGTGAAGTTAAGAAATTAGGAAAAATTAGAGAAAATGCTCCAAGAATCCTATTTAAAAATCCTTTGATTCTGTAACCTGCCTGTACTTGGAAAGTATACAGAGGTATCCTTCCTATCCCTGATTTTGTAGGGTTTCACAGCTTAATGGGAGCCTTGCAAAGCTGGTTCACATCATGATCAATTTCAACTTCCGGACCAACTTAACTAGATACCCCCTTCACTGGTTGTGTCTAGGGCTGGGGAGATAGTTCAACAGCATAAGCCCCTTCCTGGAAAGTGCAAAGTCCTGAATTTGATCCCCAGTAACCGAAAAAAAAGTAAGAACCACTAATTGTGTTGACTTTCTTAACCTTCAGGGAGCATAGGGCAGCACCTTCAAACAAGAAAGTGGCTCACAACTAAGGCAGCCCTAACAGCACTGTTATTCCACCTAATGGAACTCATGGAGATCCAGACAGATTCTACATCCCTTTATTCAGCAAGAAAGTATGTGATGTCCCATACTGACTGCAGTTTGGTCCCTTATCTGTTAGGACAAAAGCAAGGAAAGAAATTCAGAAGGTGAGAAATGAAAGCCAAGAATACCATACAGAAGGAACCTTTTGGGATAGCTGGGCATTAATTAAAATGAACTCACCACTGATACCCTTCTTCCTCCTTCTCAAACTAAAGTTCAAGAAATGCAGGATGTGGTGGGATGGGTAAAAGTGAGTTATCCTAAAAGAACACAATATTAAGCAGTTAACCTACAGATCTCCCTTTGAAACTTTTGGACCTTGCTTTAAAAAAAATTTTTTTATGAGACACAGAAATGAAGATTAAAGAGATTTGCAGTCTATTTTATAGTGCCTTTCTCTGGACATACAAGGGCAGAACAAATAAAAACCCTGCTCTGTCAATTTTGTTTTCTGTCTCTAAGCTGTAACTCCCACAGAGGGATGGAGAAAGTAGAAGGAAAAGAGGGGAGTAACAAGCCTCATCCATGTTCTGAAAAAACCTGTGGCCCCAGAAGCTGCCCCATTCAACATGGGTATGGAGGGGGTAATGGAGTTGTCTGTATAAGTTTGTAGCCCAGGGCTCAAAGAGTCTTAACTGCTGTAAGGAACCCAGCCCTGCCTTGATTTCACTACCACTTGAGTTAATGGGTAATCATGAGGTGGAGGTACGTTCCAGGAACAGACAATGGTAACCTGTACAAACCTCAACAAGGGAAGAAAGGGTGTGAGCTAGAGCACAGGCCTTCATACCTACCAGATGATCATGAGGTACAGTAACTAAAGGGAAAGACAACAAATATTACAAAACATTCTTTTTTTTTGTTTTTTGTTTTGTTTTGTTTTACAAAACATTCTTCACCTATTACAACACCAAAGCCTAGTAGTCATCCACCAGCTACCTGTTTGTTCTATTACATAACCAGCAAGTTGGATAGCAAAGGAATAGGGGCGCATCTGGGATCCAGATAGTGGTCACTGGAATGTTCAGTTTATGTTGGGTTGATGTCAGCCAGGATAGGATATCAGTTTCATCCTGCAATGGTGAAACTCAAGATTATGTCACAACATGGCTTGGAGCACAACCAGCATAAATTAGGAAGTCTACCTAGTTATTTGCAAACATGTATCAAACTTTCTTCTGGTAGAAAACCATGTAAAACACTCAGGACTATGGTCACAGGATCGAAACCATGCAAAGGAAGGCAGTATGAGCTTGGCACAGAAACAGCAGGCCATGGACTTGGGAGCATTAACACACTGCAGAACAGCAGGTAGGTAAGCGACAAATGCCACTGTTTAAGATTTAGGAAAATCAAATATCAAAATAATCAAGGACAAAGAGACAAAACTGCATGCTTCTGGCCAGGCATAGAGATTGGTAAGAAAATTTGTGCAGGAGCTTCTCATAGGACATAAATTAGCCAGATTGGAATCTGAAGGACCTAGAAGTCTCCACAGGCTGCCTTGGTGCGCCTCGAATTCCTCTGCGGGGGCCTTCACCCATCAAGTAGTACTGTAGAGGATTGGACCACAGTTCCCCTTTGATAATCTCAGCAATTCTGTCGAATTCTAAGAGGCTGTGGTCTGAGAACCAGTTGAAAAAACTGGGGATTGTGTTTCCTTCCCGGTTCCGGTGGATATGGGCCTGGGGGTCTTGGCCCCGGTGCCAGCGGATTGGTGTGGAAAGAGACACCACTCGGCCAGAGGATCTGCGCTCGTACTCCTTGACTAACCCCTCATTTCGGAAGTAGGGGTTGTTCTGAAAAATGAACTTGAATTTACAGCCTGCTCTAGGATGTTTAAGCTCCTCCACCTCCAAATTGATCAGGTACCTCATCATATCTTCGTCTTGGCCACTGATCATCGGAGACAGCTGGGGATGGTTCCGAAAGGCTGTAACCCAGAAACCTGGGATATTCTGGATAATGAAGCTTCTGCGCTGCATATGGAGCCTCCGCATCCGACCAAACTTGCGCTCTAGCTGGAGAAAGGCCCTGTCAGCCTGGGCGTTTACATTGGACAGCTCCTGATCGATGGCCTCCAGCGAGTCCATGCAGGTATTGATCTTTGGGGCCCTGGGCCTTGTCTCTTTTCCTCCTTCAACCATCTTTTTATCCTTTTGGACTACCTTCTTTTCCTCCATCACCGCCTCTGCTTTTCCCTCCTTTTCCGAGGATGCTGAGACGGCGCACTTCTTGGTGGTCATGTCCTTGGCCCTCGCTCCAGGCATCACCTGCGCTCCCAAAGTCCCCGCGCCACCGGCTTCTGCGGCCTCCTGTGCTGTGGAGCTGCGCTGCTCGCCGAGCCGACAGCCATCTTTCTGGCGGTCGCTACTCACTACGGAGTCCGAGCTTGCCTCCGAGCCCTCAGGAGGAGGCAGAGGATCCTCCCGGCCAACCCGGCCGGCCGCCAGGCTGGGGCTCCCGGGCCCTCGAGCGCCGCGCGCGGGCCCGCCGCCCGCCGCCTCCCCGGGCGCGCCTCCCTTGGCGGCCTGCGCGCGGCCCTCACCTGCGTCCGCCATCGCCGGCGCAGCCTCCGCCGCCTCGCCGGGGCCCTGGTTTACGTCCAGAGGAGGAGCGGCTTCCGAGGGAGGAAGTTTGTTGCCCCCGTCCAGGCTGCTCATGGTTGTAGCCGTCAGGCCTGCAGGAGAAGAGTTACTCGCTCTTCACGGAAACCACAGCCAGCCGCAGCCAATCGCTAGGCCCACCCCTTTTCTTCTAAGGCAGGCGCTACCATGGCAACTGGTAATATCGGGGAAGTCTCGCGAGAACGTACTGCTAGTCAATCAAGTGTATTTCTTTGTAACAAAATCCTACCATTTTAATAGGGGAAATGCTTTTACTTGCGTAAGTGGATGTAGAACAAACTCAAGCACGTGAAACCTGCGTTAATGTGGATTTCTAAGCCTTTGAATTTCTAAGCTATTATTTCCTAAAATATTTACTTAAAAAGAAAGTTTAAAAAAAAAAGAATCTAAAAAGAAAGATTAGATACTGGGTATTCAAGTCAGATCATAGTGGATTCACCAACACACAATCCTTCTTTCCCTAAGATACAAATTCAGATACAAATAAAGAATTAAGTTGAACAGAACTTGATTTTTAAAGAGAAGTGCTGATATATTTGTCATGATTTTCTTTCAAAATAGAAACACCTGAGAGGCAAACGTCTCATCCTAAGAAGACATAATAAATATGTATGATTTCAAATTCCCTACTGATTCTAAAGTTTTCATGCTTTACCCAATGTTTGTGATTCAGATGAGCAATAGTTCCTCTATACTTTTAATATGAGTAACACAATGTTCTTCTTTACTTAGAGGTAGTTATACACAACATACACAAAGTTACTGTTGAGGCATTACTAGAATAAATACAATCTCAGAGCATTTTATTTCTAAAATGATACCTGTTATATGTTGTTTTTCTTCAGGTTACAATCTTAAAGTAGTAGTTTCTGCTTCACAATGCCTGTGGCCGTGGAAGCCAACACATGCTCGTCCACTTCTGGTCCTGCAGGAGGAATTACCAGCTCTTTGTGGGCACCTATCTTACTGTCTCCTTAAAATATTACTTAAAAAGTAAGAAAGGTTAGCTCTCTATTCAAGTTAGCTCAGAGAATTCATTTGAACAGACAATACTATTAGTTTGTTCGAAGTATGGGAATACTGGTATTAATCCTTAAGAGAAAGCACGCGCAAAGTGAAACTTAAATTTTGCATATTTTTGTTTAACATCTTAAATTTCTATTAAAACAAACTATTTCACTTTGCAGTAGAAACTGCATCATGAGCACCATACACTATGACCTTAGTCAAATAAGGGCTGAGAAATGAGGTTTTATTTTTTTAAATGTATTTCATGACTTTTAGTGAAGGAAATAGTTCAAATAATGTTCAAGTAAAAATAAAGATGGACAGGCCTGCTGTGTTGGCCCCGCCCCTGGGGCTTGCTGAGACAGACATTGAAATTGGGTGTGGTGGCGGGCACCTGTAATCCCCAGCACTTGGGAGGCTGTAAACCAGGAAGATCACTAGGTGTCCGATCTATTGTAGTGAGACCCTATACACCCTGTAGACTCTGGACTATAAATAAATAAATAAATAAATAAATAAATAAATAAATAAATAAATAAATAAATAAAATTGTGGGCAGATGATACAGAGAAACAGCCCCTTTTTACTCAAGGGCATGGTGTCCAGACTTTTCTCTATTGCCCTTCAGCTAATGAGTAGTCCTACAAAAATGTGCTAAAGGTTACACAGCAAATAGTAATTACTCTTCTCTCTCCTTTTCTCTGAGTCCTCCTTATGTCTTACTGGGATGAAATTATTCCACTGATTTATCTTTGTAAAACAAGTTAATACTCCGCTATAATTGACTGTGATTGAGTGATTCCTTCCTTAATTTTGCTGTTTCTAAAGAATCTTCACGAAAGAACTCTCCTGGATTTAACCTAACCAAAATGCAGACAAGTACCAAATACTGAAATTCACTTTACAATGTAGGAGGGAATTTTTTTTTGATGTTATAAAACTTTATAGAAAAATTTTAAATTATATGTCCACTTATTAGTAAATTAGATTTTTCTACTAGTGGAAACATCTGTCTCCAGCTTTGATTATTCCTCTCACCTGAATCACTCCACTTCTAACAACTGCTCCTTTTAAAATTTAGTCAGTAGGCATTTAAAATGTATTACATTTCATTAGCAAGGATCCAGGAAGCACTGAAAAGTTAAACTGCCCATCCATCCTGGTATGTGAATCCTAACCACATACTTCCAGTTCTTGCTATTCAATTGAGTACTCATCCATTTGCTTTTTAACTTTCATAAAGATCAGTCTTATCCTATTGTAGTGGTCGATACATTGTGTCAACTTGGCTACATCACCTGTGGCAGTCAATACATGTGTCAATCTGGCTGCACTCTGGACTGCTAAGAATAACTTAGCACAAAAAGGGGTTGAGGAAGAATTTGGCATTCTACTTCCTTGGACAACTTCAGTCTTCCCAGTTAGCTTGGACTTTATCTCCTGGCTTCCAGCACAGACTCTTCATCTTCCAAATTGGATCCTTCAGCTTTCTGTCACAGATTCTTCAGTCTTCCATTGCAGACCTATCAGCCAACACTCAATATGAGGGAAGGAAAGGTTTATTTAGCTCATAGTCACTGGCGGTTTCAAGACACTTGGAGGAGAAGCTGGGGTGCTGCCTGTCCAGGATGACCCTCTCTACTTCTCTCAGAAAGCACTGACTCGCCAGTTTAAAGTCTGGCACCTCTCTGGCTCCCACCTTTTGGGCCCCGCCCTGGTCCTCTGGCCCTGCTCCTCAAGTCACGGGCTCCTCCAGCCACATCGGCCCTGTAACTTATATGAGGCTTTGGGGGGACAACTAGACACAAACCATAACACCTAGGGGCCAGGGAGATAGCTCAGTAGAATAAGCGCTTGCCTGACAAGCACAAGGGCCTGAGTTCAATCCCAGGTTCTGCAAAAAAAAAATAATAATAATAAAAAAAAATAACACTTATCTAGACTGCTGCACAGCAGCAACAGACATCTACTTTGAGTGATGACTGAAGTAAAAGTTTAAATTTAAATGAAAATATTGAAAGGTTTTACCAAAATAAATGACTTCTGGCATTTGTGTTGGTTAGATATAGATTGTCGCTATGAATCCTATTTTACAAGTTTGGCACATTAGAATATGGGACACTTTTGTACACAATAGAGCTGGTTCTGCTGGAAATTCACAGCAGAATTCACTTCATAGAAAAAGGTACATCAGTAAATTATAATTCCATGAAAAAAGTCCATAGAAAATGTCATGAAAATCTATGAGGTAATTTTTATTTGCCAGGAGATAAGTTTAATATAAGTCCAAATGTAAACTCATACAGTCAAATACTAATGACAGTAAATGTTGGAAAGTGTGTAAAATATATAGTTATTCTTTTTAAAAGTTTATTTTCCACTCTCATTCATATACTCTATTTAGTGCTTTCTGTTTACCAGACGCTTTTGCAAACTTAAATGTATCTTGCCTCATCATTTCATTTTCACAAGAACCTTATGAGGTGACAATATGATCTCCACTGAAGTTGGCCTCAGAAGCAACTGAAGCAAATATAAATTTAAGATCACACAGCAAATGGTGGAGCCATTCTTACCTGAATGCCACTAATCTGATTCAGAAGCCTGTATGTTCATTGATTATACTGTTCCACAATCCTACACAACATATAAATTGAGAAGGCAGTTTCTGAAAAGTAAGATCACCCAGGGTGGTCACACACACACACACACACACACACACACACACACACACACACACACCCCTCCAATTCCAGCACTTGGCAGCAACTGAGGTAGAGAGATAAAGGTGAGTTCAAGGCCACCTTGAACTACATGGTGAGACCCTGTCTCAAAAAAAAGAAAAAGTCCAACCCAGAGTTTGTTCAGGCTACTCTAGCAAACATCATAGACTGGGACACTTATAAACAGTAGACATTTATTTCATCCAATTTGAGAAGTCCGAAGAAATGCCTGCATATTCAGGACCTGGAAAGGGCCTCCTGCCTGATTTTTCATGAGGAAGGGGTGAGGGATGTTACTGAGGCCCCAGCCTCACCAATTCCTAATCTAGAATCTAATTTACAGGGTCACTAATTGCCTCTCAGAGAACACACTTGCACATAGCCACCCTCTGGAGACTCAGTTTAAGCACACTGATCTGAGCTGGAACAAAACACAATATCTCTACTTCCCCATACCCCAAATTAGTCCCAATTGTTTGGTAAGTGTCCCAAGTACTAAAAAAAGAAAAAGAATAATGTATTATCTAGTGTTTCAATGCCTTATTACTTTCCAGGCCATCAAATTTCACATTGTTTTGAGACAAATATAATTTTTTTCTTAATATTCCAAATATATACCATCAGATGTCATATTTTTAAAAAGTCTCAGTGGAAATTTGTAGGAGAAATAAAAGGGAAATGATTTTTAAAATATTATCTCCATATATAAATGTTTTGGCATGTACAGACTTTGTAACATGATGTAATTCAGTAGTTATATCTATGGAATAACAAGTGGATGAAGTTACTGATGTAACCTGTATGTTTACACTAGAGACATAAATAGCAATGGTTTTGGTAGTGAAATATTCTGAAATAGCAGTTTTATGACAAAGTTTTGCAAGAAAGTATAAAAGTTCAATTCTAGAGGAGAGATCTCTTCAATCCTAAGACACACTTTTTATTTATATTTTAGCATTTCTGAAGTGACTGTCTTATGATATATTCAGTAGCATCTTACAATTGCAATTAGTAGAAGAGCAGTCATGGTATATTTATCATTACCTGAGCATGCATGAGCCCTTATCTTACTGGCATGATTGAACAGCTGCAACCTCTTGCTATTTTAGCTTGTAAAATTTCTAAAAGACATTTGAGTTAAAAAAAAAAAATTAGTCATGTTTTTTGAAAACCTTCTGTTGCTATCAGAGTAAGATCAAGAGAGCAGAAAATCAAAACTTGAAGAATATTAGTGTCTTAGTAAAAATGTCTCACACAGGTATTTTTTTGGTTGTTTTCTTTTTTTTTTTTCTTCTTATTTGTTTTTATTTTCTGGTACTGGTAATTGAATCCAGGACCTTGCCACTGCACTATATCCACAGGCCTTTTCATCTTTTGAGACAAAGTCTTCCTAAATCATCAAGTTTCCCACACTGGACTAGAACTTTCAGTCCTCCCGCTTTGGATTCCCAGTGTGTGATTAACCAGTATGTGTCACCACAGCAGGCTACACATGCACCTTTTAAGTGGTTCATCATTCCATTAACTGTTGTCATCAAAACTGCTCACAGTGCAGAGGACAATACTGTTTGAGCAAACATGAACACCAAAAATTTAATTAAAAATTATTCTAAATGAGAAAATGATTGGACTAACATGATTTTATTCATTCATCATTTACTTTTTTAAGAGATACTTATGAGTGATAAATGATAAAATTATTTTTAAAGACTAAGTCTTTTTAATTGACAATAATTTCATCATGTTAAGCAATAATATATTTTATAATAGTTTGAGGCTAGATGAAACAAGAAATTACTTTTTAAATGCAGCATGTATTATAACTGTAAAATTTTGTGTTTTCTTATATAAAATGTCAGAATCTAGGCTTAAATAATAATAATTTTGTATCTATGTAAATGTTTGGCATTAGACTTTTTTTCAGTAGCAGCCTTCACTATACTACATCCCCAGCCCTTTACTTTTTTATGTACAGCCAGAGTCTCACTAAGTTGCCCAGGTTGGGCTAGAATTTTCAGTCCTTCATTTTGTATAGGGAACTGTTCTGATGTGGAAGCATCCCTAATGCCCCTAGTAAATGTCCCCCATAAAAAATAAAATAAAATAAAAAAGGAAACATCCCCCTATTCATTATAACAAACAAAAGTATTATAGTAACTAAAAGGTACTACACATAAAGGATCTATTCTTTAACACTGATAGATACGATATTCCCATTCCTGGTCACTGGAGGAAGAAAGTGGTTTATAAACTGATAATTTGGCTGAACTTAGTAGCATATGCCTATAATCCCAGAGCTCAGGAGTCTAAGACAAGAAGATCCTTGTGAGTTCAAGGCCAGCCTAGGCTACTAATTGAAGATCAGTCTTTACATAGAAAGACACAGTCCCAAAACAAAAAAAAAAATTCTAGTTTGTGTGCCTTGATATTTATATAAGGTATTCTAAAGAAAATACTTCTGGCAATTATATACATTTACTGAAAGAGCTATGGCATGGCTTTTCCACATACATTTCGAGCTCTTTTACTAAATTTAATTCATAATCTGCATTCTATTAGTCTATTATTTTATGAAATTGAAATTTTCTCACAGAAATGTTTACTTCTAATGGGCCTCTATAATATTTACACGTGCACACACACAACACACACACACAATCACACACAATCACATATGGCCTTTATTCCTCCAGTTTTTTGTTGTTACTGTTTTGGGGGTGTTTTGCAGTACTAGGGATTGAATTCAGGACCCTGCACTTATTCTACTGAGCTATTCTCCTCGGCCCCTGCTGATTCTTCTAGTCTTCAAAGACACAGAGGCAAAGTCCCTGCTCTGAATGATGTCACAAACTGCAGGCTGGTTAAAAACACACACTTTGGAAGTAGACAGATCAGCTTCAAGTCTCAGTTATGCTAACTTTCTAGCTAGTTCATTTGGACAGTACTTTACCTCTCAGAGCCAAAATGTCTTTATTATACATTGAATATAATAAATCATAACTTATGGGACTATCATAAAGATGAAGTATCTATAAAGTACATCACAATGTGATAAAATCTAACTTGTTTGGTTTCAAATTTTTATGTTAAGATTAACCTACATTACGTGGACTATTTTGGCAGGTGCATAAAATCAATGTCAATCTCTATTATGAAATTCTAAATATATAGTTCAGAAATAACATACATGTAACATGAAGCAAAAGTGAAAAGTTTGTTGAAGAAGAGTTGAACTAGACTAGGTAGAATATGATTTAGATAATCTAAGATAAATATAAAACACTAGGACATAGTAATAATTACCTGTCTGCTATGTTACAATTTCTAAATGATTCTAGACATAGTGGTTATATTAACTACCTTAGAAAATACCTTTAAAAAATAACTGAAGTCACTTTTAATAGCTAATTTTGTATTAATTATTGAATCTTTGATGTAAATCAGGTATAAAAAATAAGATACGCAAACAGCTACACTCTCTTAATTTACTGATGAGACACACACTATAATAATGTCTGTAAGTATAATATCATGTATGCACCTTCTATGATACCAAAACATTATGAAAACAGCTTGCAATGTATTAATTTATCAAATCCATCTTGTCAAGGTATCTTAAAACTGTCTCATTGATATTTGTACTTCAATAAAACAAAAAGAAAAAATATAGCTAATTTTAAGCAGACTCGATTGCTCCATTATACTCATAATGAAGAACATAGCACACAGATTTGAAACCAAGTCTGTCTGGCCTCAAAATTTTTGTGTACAACATTAGATCAGCACTAGAACATGGCCACTGTCTAAATTGTGCTCCAAACAACACCTACAACACCTACTATGTAAAGGAATGAAAAAGAGCAGTTTTTTTTCTGATATAGCTTATAATTTAATAAAGATCCAACACAAACAACTACAGAGTAAAAATAGTTTCCTGGGAAAACAATTCTGGAAATATAAGATCGCAAAATCAAACTGAGTATGTATTATAACATCAAGCTATCAGGCCACAAACAAACCTGCTCTTGCCTCACATACTTGGTATCTAATCCTCTTCGCGCAAACACTGAACATTTCTCTCATTATCTAAAGTGGAGGATTCACCAAAACAGGCTGAGAGTAACAGAGTTTAGCCATCACATTAAATGACTGCCTACAGCAGCACTGAAAATACTCTGCATGGCTCCATGTATGTATTTTGTTGTGCTGGGGACTAAATTTAAAGCAGCCTTGAGTATGCTGGACTGGCACTATACCAATGAGCTACATTCTTTTTATTTTGAAACAGAGTATCACTGAATTGCCTAAACTGGCTTTTTTTTTTTGGCAGAACTGGGATTGAAACTCAGGCCCTTGCGCTTGCCAGGGAAGTACTTATTGTACTGAGTCATTTCCCTGGGCCCCTAGAATCCATTCTTGAATGGATTATACATAACATTCATTAAGGCCAAACTGTTTATCCTTACTTAGAATTTTAGGTTTTAGGTTTTTTTTTTTTTTTTTTTTTTTGTCTTTTTAAGACAGGGTCTCATAGCAGTTCAGGCTGGCCTTAAGCTCACTTTGTAGCTCAGGCTGGTCTCAAATTCACAACAATCCTCCTGCCTCAGCCTCCCAAGTGCTGGGATTACAGGCATGTGCCACCACGGGAAACTAGTTACAAGTTGCTATAATATAGTACAAGGGTCTTGGTTTGAAATGAAAAACTCTAACTGAATGCAGCCAATATTACTCACATTCTGGGGAATACATTATTTGCTGTGCTTCTGTTTCCTTGCCTACTAAGCATGATAGCAGTATGGAGAGTATGGAATTAGAAACTGAGAACATACATAAAGGTGCATCATATATCAAATAACTTACTTAGAAGATTATGAAGTCGTACATACTCAACACAGAAGAGAGGTCTTTTTAGGGGAGCACTGGGGATTGAACTTAGGACCTTGTGCTTGCCAGGCAAGTGCTTATTCTACTGAGCTCCCAGTCCCCTGAGGGGTCTTTTTGGATATGTATGTATGTGTGTGTGTGTGTGTGTGTGTGTGTGTGTGTGTGTGTGTGTGTGTGT